>JAAAKG020135719.1:0-13436 GCA_010014905.2 Druon quercuslanigerum | reverse complement strand
TCGAATTAATCAATAGTTTAAATATTTTGTGTTGCTCACTTGTATAATTTTTTCCCTACATATCGCGAGAATCTAGAATTTTCTAGGATTAACGACATACATAAGGCTTGTTTAAATTAACATTGTTTCGATTTATTACTTTTATAAATTAATCAATAAGTTAATCATAACAGTGATAAATTGCAGATAAATATATTTAGAGGCACATTTCCAATATGTTCACCAGTATAAACATTGTCCACTTACACGAAGTTAGAAGGTGAAACTATTCTCTTGTAAATAAATTCCCAGAACTGAATAATTATTTTCTACAAAAAGAAATAAATCTTGAAATCATCACAATTCGAATATTTAGTGCAAATAATTACGTTCATGTTTTACTAATTCTGAAAAGGATTGCTGACGGTGTTGTAGTGCATCAAGCTTCAGAAAAACCTTTACCACATTCCGCATTTCAACGAAAAGACCCCTAAAATTAAGGAACTCTTACGGGATATCGATATTGGAGCGGTATACATCACTGAAGCGAATGCGCCTTAAATTATTAGGATGGTTCGTAGCCACCTCAAGGGAATTGCCCGCGAGGGCAATTCCCTTGCCTGCACCCGCACAGCAGCTCCCACACGGACCGTATTAAAAAACAGGACAGCTTACACCTTTTAGGACTAACTTAAGATGGAAGAAACTACGTCTATAGGTGGGTAGATGATTTTACTGACATCTTACACAGATATGGAGTAAGGCTATCGACTACGATCATAGTCTAACATAGAATTCGTACCACTAACGACGAAGTCATAGCCAGCAAGCAACATCGATACACAAAAAAGGCTGCCGATCCAGTGGTCGTACAAATAAAAAAACAATACTATAGCAACACCATAGAGCAGTCCCCTTTTCGACGTATACGCCCTGGCCTACATGACGAAAATCCTCGACCATCTAAAGCATTCCCAGTATTTTTCAGCGCTAGATCTGGGCAGCGGTTTCCACGAAGTAAAAACCCACCCCAATGACAGCTTAAAAACGGCGTTCTCAACGCGTCAAGGGCGCTTTGAATACCTACGCATTCCTGAGGGAATGAGGGACGAACTCGCTTCATTTTAGCAGCTGATGGACACAGTATTAGAATTGATGCACGGCACTAAAATCTTTGTATAGCTAGAGGTCATAGTGGTCCATTCCAAGTTCATGGAAGAACACGACCGGAAAATGAGAATGCTGCTGCGTCGAGTCTGACAGCCTACCAACAAATTCAACCTCACAAATGCGAGTTTCTGCAAAGGGTGGTAGCATATTGCGGCCGTCAATTGTTTGCACTGTCAGGCTATTATAAAAGATTTATCGAGGAATATTCAAAAAACCGCTAAGCCCCTAACCGACTTCTTTAAGAAGGTTGTTAAATGGTAATAGGCCCCTGAATAGGATGACGATTTCTGCAAATTTTTTGGCTCTCTCTGCTGCGAGCGTATTCTTCGACATTCCAACTTCAGGTTGACCTTTATGCGGACTAAAAATGCCTGTAATCACGCCGCCGGAGCTGTACTGATTCAAGAGCAGGACGCGCTAGAAATGCATTTGGCCTATTTTTCCAAGGATTTAGGCAGCTGCCATGAAATGTACCTCACAAAATGAGCAACCGTTCTCGAAGGGACCCTTAGGAGATACTAGTCCTAATCCGAGCGGGAGCTTTGTAGGGGAAGATTAGGAACATCCACTAATAATTCTCATGCTCCAGTCCATGAGAAGAAGTCTACAGCACCAAAGAAAGTGAAACCAGCATTATCCAGAACAGCAGCCTTCAAGCGTGTGAAGATGGAGGAAGCCGCCCCGCTACCCTCAATTGACCTCACGGCAACAGTCCCTTGGAAGCGAGGGAGACCAAAGAAAATACCAGCTCCAGAAAGCGAATGTGACGTACCCAATGGGCCCTCAGAAGACCCCCCCCCCCCTTCCGCCACTAAATTTGGAAGAAAGCTGTATAGTAAGCAATTGAAAAGAAACTTTACAAGACACCTTCGTATAAGTATATACTGATGGGACATGCAGTTGCCTGGGGTGTGAGGAACCGAACCACAATAACCCTTTAAACGTTTCACAGTATAGTTAGAGTCGCCAAATTGATAAGTCAGCCGAGATAAAAGCAGCAAAGATAGTTGCAAAAGTGCCAATGAAGCCTTCATCAAGAAACTCAAAATAAAAACCGATTCGAAGTTCTTGGTCAGCAGTGCGAGTGAATAGATCCCTAAATGGGAAGCAAACGACTAAAAGACCTACGAAAATAATTCAATAAAAAATCGCTCTAAATTCAAAAAAGTTAGCGTTGAGGTCTCGAAACCATTGTAGTAGCTGTCAATGAATGGTCAGACCACTCTGAGTTGTGATCACGCGGGACCAGAAGAAAGCAACTATATTCCATGCAACTACGTCTCTGAAGGAGAGCAAGAGCAGGAACTAATTAAGGAATTAGAATCAGTGACCAGTTTGACAAATGCGACAAAGACGTGTTTGCGAAAAGAGTAAAAATCTCTCAAAAAACACGAACCAGGGAGTAAATAGAAGTTAATAGGAGTTAATAGGAGTCAATATGAGTCACCCAGGGAGCTAATAGGCTCAGAAACTAAACAAACGCAAGCCACTCCGCAGGTGACCGCGGAATTCTCGAAAGAGAAACCTCTTGTTACTAAACAAATTGAACAGCCTCCTTCTTCTCCCACCAGAAATATCGGTATGGTAAGAAGAAACACCACCAGATTCCAGGATTCTCCCGGAAAACCTGAAAACTTCAGAGTCTCTGCTTTGAGAGTCTCAACTCCTGCAATAGCAGAAGACGCTAAATCTACACCGTTTCTAAGCACCATGTGACGTTGCAAAATTTTTGCAACTCACAAAGTTTTAATTCATTCGATTTTACAGACCAATGAATGGTCGCCAACTACGATATAATTCAAGGGAAATCTTGGACACCTGGAATTATAGAGGACACTAAAAGGCCCAGAGATGCAAGACGAGGGCAAAATGTGGAACTTAAGGAAATTCAAAGTCACCCTCCGAAACATAGACTTTCAACTAGCGCTTTAACGAGTACGTCGACCCTCAAGAAGAGTTTTGTTGAGATGCTGATTGGATACGAGGAATATTCTAGACCATTCCCAAAATTCTAAATTCGACTTATGGACCTGGTGTGAAACTATCCAATACTTCTTTTAAGAAGTCTGTATCCTTATTTCCCCAGCAAGGCCAGTAAGAACTGTTTAGTCCAGGCGCGGACTATACCCAGTGGGACCACTAGTAACAGAGGAAATTTTCTGCAGAAGTCAGGATCAATTTAGGCTCCAAGCTGTTGCTTGAGAGTTTGGAGAATAATTATCCACCAATCGTGCTCTATTTTGTTGATCAGATTGTCACGCAAGGAGGATAAAATTAACCACTGGGATAGTGAATTTTTCATTAGCATAAGCAAGTGGGATAACGTCACATTAGTTATCTATTGGAATTCCATGCATACTGTGATTTTATAAGTACTCTTCTAGATCATTTATGAAAAGCGCAAAAAGAAGAGCAATAAGGATTCGATCTTGAAACACGCCACAAGTTACCTTTACAGATGAAGTCAGATCCTCGTAAGTGCGAATAGACATGTTAGCGTTATCAGAGAAAGTTTTTATAACTCTTATAAGTTTAGAGGACATGCCTATTCTTGGAAGTTTGCTCCATAGGTAACAGTGGTTTACTAAGACAAAAGTCTTTTTGTAATATATATATAAAAAGCAAAGACTCGTCGCTTTGGGATAGACAAATGAATTTGAACGTAAAAGTTTAGGGTATAAATATGATCAATACAATTTGTTTCAGGCAACTATTTTTATCCAAAATAAATGCATGTATTTTAGCTTAGCTAGATGGAGCTCTTTCCTCGGCTAAGATCATGTTGAAGAGGCCTTTATTTTCGTTAATCGAGGTATAAGAGTCCAATAAAGGGCTAGTCGAAAGAGACCGCAATATAAATTTTTTGACCGCTGCCAAAAAGCAGTGCATATTCGTATTGCCCCTTTTTCGACCTAAGTAACTTCAGAAAAAATCTTTTGATATCTAGATATTTTGCCCTCTTCGTATCGGCAAAATCCGAATTTTTGAAGACATTTAAAGATTTTCAAAGCCTACGGCGAGTGACTCTTCATTCTTTGCCATTCTAATGTTTCTTTCCTGGAGTATGCCATTTAGACTTTGCAAGTAAATTCGACTTACGGGCGGCAAATCAGATTGTGACAATTAAATTATTATTCAGGGTATTTATTTTGCTTTTGGAGTATGCCGAGTTCTCGGAAAAAGACATTTCATGTCCTCCTTTAAAGTCTGCTCCAAGAGCTTAGCATTCATATATAGTTTAAAATAATCATTACACACAATAAATTGAAATGCCCTTCGCCAACATTTAACAAAAATACATCTAGGAGAAATTAGTAAAATTTCAAAGTTGCACACAGATTTATGTATTAAAATTTCTACGTTTCCCCAGGACCATTTACTTTTATGGTTGAAAATTCAGCTATTTGGTTAAGATTTGAATTTTATTTTTCAAAACGCGGTATACGTTTTTGAAATTTAACCGATTGGTACCAAATTTTGTATATAAAGGTTTTAGGAGTCGCTGATTACGAATTTGAGGTCAGATTTTTAAAATTAAAAATCGTGGATTCAATATGATCAGCAGAATTCTCAAAATTGATCGTATTTAATTTGAAAAATATATATTTAGGTTTTTTTAGCCGCATCTTACGAATCTCGAATCAGATTTAATATCTTAATTTGATGATACATATAGAAAACGATATAGTGATTTTTTGCGTATAATTTTATATTTTTAACATGTAGAGGAGAGTACTTAAATATGAAAAACCAACTCTGTCTGGTTAGCTTGCCGAAATTCTATGAACCGAATTTAAAAGTAATATAGGTCATTTTAAAGGGAATTTAGTTTACCATACAGTGCTAAAATAAAAAAGTTCGCTCATAGTCTTTAGAAGTACAATAAAAATTGACTTTACCAGAAAATTTCTTTTTCTTCAAGGGCTGTAAGTAAGTGATAGAACCAACAGAGTTGGCCTCTTAGTTTAGCTATAATCCCTCTATTTCATATTACGCAAATATCTCATATTCGCGTACTGTCCTCTATATATATTAAATTCAATAAAAAATTTTTTTAAAACTTTTAAAAATATAAAAATATTAGATCCGTAATCTTGAATTTTACAAATCTGACCTCAAATTCGTATTCAGAGAACCCATAAACCTTTATGTACAAAATTTGGTCCAAATCGGTACAAGCTCAAAAAATTCGTCCGCCATCATAAATTTTTAAATTTAAACTCAGTTTTGTAATCAGCGAGCCAAGAAAACTTTTATACACCAAATTTGGTTCAAATCGGTTTATTTTTTGAAAATCGCCATGTTTTACCTGGTTTCGTCCGCCGTGTTGGATTTCAACTCACTAATGGTCCTATTTCCGCTTTTGGCCACCATTAAAAAAAATGGCGCCAGATAGGGTTATTATAAAGTCAGATTCAGAAAGACCGTAAAAAATATTACAGGTTATTTGATAGGAAAATGTTTAATATAATTTAGAAAATTTCACATTTTTGACAAAGTCGATTGCCAAGCACGAGACACGTGATGAAAATGTTTTTCTTAATTAGCCCAGTCTTCTTGTACTTTTATCCGCTAATTTCTGGGGTATTTGTCCCGGAGCACAAATATTTTTTTGGGAAAAGGTTCTAAATATCACATTCTATTGGATTAGTGCTTTCCTGTAAATTTAAGAGGTAAAACTGTTCCGACAAAAATTAAAGTAGATAAAACTCTGCGTAAAGCTAAAAAACGTTGTTCAAAAGTTTAAAAAAAACATTTTCCTAACTATAAGAGATCGCCAGTTAGCCTGAATCAATTCAAATTCCAAGTTTATTTATTTATCAAATTAATAATAATCAAACACTTTTCATTATTAAATAAATAAATCTTCAACATCCATCAATTGCGCAGTTTTTGGCTTTTTATACAAAATTTCTATTCGGGTGGCTTTATATAGATTAAAAATTAATATTTTATAATTTTCAACAAATACGTCATTAATTGTTTAAATAAATAAATTCACATTACCCATAAAATATTCAGTTTTTGAAATTTTTTACTGCAATTTCTAATAGGAGACCTTATTGAGTTCGGCTATGACCTCCTTAGCGTTCAGATTTGTTTGAAGCTCTCTCCGACGAGCCTTAGTTTCTGTGAGTGTAACAGTGTATAAGTTTCTAATTAAGTACAAGAATCTAAAAATTACAAAATCTGTAAAGTGGACAGTTAATTTCATTGAAAATGACAACCAACGAAGACCTCAAAAAACTGATTCTAGCAATGCAAGAGGATGTGAAATTTACAAAAACAAACGTCAATCAAATGACAGAAGACATCAAAATTTTGAAGAGTTCAGATAAAAAAAATCCTTGAAGACCTGCATGTATATAAAACAAAATGCCTTGAGTTGGAAGAGAAGAATAAATCCCTTGAGAAGAAAGTATCTATTTTGACAAATACACTGGAAAGTTTCATCAACAGAGAAAGATACAAAAACATCATCCTATATAACGTTGAAGACATTCCAAGGAACAACGAGAATATTTTTGAGACTGTTAAAAAAATCTTTACGGAAGCAAACATAAAAATAGACTATGAAAATTTACAGGAAATTATAAGGCTTGGAAGAATCGAAGGTTCTAGGCCAAACCTGTTAACATTTTCCAACTCACGATGTAAGGATAACATCTTTAAAAACACTTATAAACTGCGTTCCCTTAATATCTCTGTATCAAATGATTATTCTCGTGAACAAAGGGAAATTCGTAAAAATCTTAGGGAGTGTAAACAAAAGCTAGAACAACAAGGGAAAAACTCATCAATCAGAGGAGCAAGAATTCGAATAGATGATACATATTATGATCTGACATCAATCCGAAAACTACTTAAGGATAAACAAATAACTGAAAAAACAATTTTCAAAATAGTAGAGGATGGCTACCAATCAGATCGTGGAGTTTCGATTTTATCGATCAGCTCAACTGCCAGTCATAAGAGAGGTCGTCCACCAAAGGCATCAATAATTAAGAAACCCAAACACTCACAAACAGGCGGCACAATAGATTGTTTTTTACAAAAGGACCCAGAAGAAGAAAGTACGACTTTAAACCCAAGAAAATAAAAGGATCAGAGTCGCCGATATCCCTCCGAATTATATTATGGAATGTCTGGGGATTTAGAAATTTGGGAGATATCTAGAACCACACCAAAACAGACGATAGCGTTTGTGTTAGTGAAACTTCGCTCACGAAGCCCCCTTGCATCATTTCACCTCATCCAGACTTCTACTGTCAAATTGTGTATAGTGTAGCTACAAGAGAGTCAACAAAAGGAAGAGCAAAGAGAGGTCTCGCTATCATCAATAATGTAAATAAATACAATATGGGAACAATTTGTGTATCTGAGGATTCTATTTTCGTACAAATCAAAGGTAATCCTTGTAATGTAATAGTTGGCTCGATTTACTTTAGTCCAAAGTCAGACGTTGTTAAATCTTTAAATGATCTAGAAAAAAACTCTTTGACATTTCTTTGAGATTTCCTGATTATGCTGAAGGTCTGAATTTAGAACAAAATAAGAGAGGTCAAAGAGTGGTTGATTTCTTTGAAGAAAATGGTTTTTATGTTCTCAATGGAAGATCTAAAGGTGACTGCCCTGCTCAATACACTATCGTAAATAAAGAAAGCTAATCTATCATAGATTTAGCTTGGTCTAATTTGTTGGGCACCCAATTAATTCAAGACTTTAATGTTTTACCACTACCATCTCTTTCCGATCACTTTTCAATAGTAATAACATTAATAACTCAAAATAACTTTGATTGTAAAACCGAAAATTCTTATTATAAGTGGGATCAAGTATAAAACAAAGATTCTAGAGAGAAAATACAATTTCAGACAATTTAATGTTATCTATTAAAAAGACAGCAAAAAAGTTAAATCTGATTACAACTCCGAGTGAAAAGTTATTTTACTCAAAACCATGGTTTGACACAGAATGTAAAATAAGTAAAGAAGATCTCAAATGTTTAATGAAAAAATACAATCAGGAGAATTTTCACCCGGACTGTCTCAAAATTTATTATAAAAATAAAAAAGATCATGGGAAATTGCTGCATTCTAAGAGGGAGGCCTATAAGAAGGCTCTTTTGGACTCCTTAGCAATTGCAAAGGACTTCAAACAGTTTTAAAAAATAATTAATAGTCACAATGCCAGGTCTTCAAATTAGGAATTTATAGACTTAGATATGTGGGAAAAACATTTTAGGTCTATCTATCCTCCACGAGACCCTATTATCTACTTACCTTCGATTAATTCTAATAGAAATTCTTACCTCGATTGTCGAATTACTTTAGAGGAAACTCTTCTAAGTTTAAAGAAATGTAGATACGGCAAGACTCCTGGTCCAAATGGAATTGGATATGAATTCTTTAAAAACCTGCCTGGTAATCTGATTTTATATTTAAATTCTTTATTTAATAAGATTCTTGAGGAAGAATAGGTCCCCAAATCGTGGTCACAAACTTATGTAAGATGCTATTTAGGAAAGGGGAAGTATCTATCTGATCCTTTAAACTACAGACCTATCGCATTAATTAATTGTATCACAAAAATATTCACGCAGATACTTTCCAAAAGACTAATTGACTGTGCTGAAGCTATGAAACTTATTCCAGAATGGCATGCGGGTTTTAGAAGAAAGAGAGGCTGTATGGACCATATTTTTACCCTAAACTCGATAATTCAAAATAAACTTTCACCTTTTAAAGGTAAATTATTTGTACTCTTTGTAGATTTTAAAGGAGCTTTTCTCTTCCTAAACCATAGGCTGTTATGGAACAAAATATTATCGAAAGGGTGTGGTTCCAAATTTACTAGACTAATATTAGACTTTTATTCCAAGGCTAGCATTTCAGTGAAGTATAAATGAGGCATATCCATATCAGTATATATCACCAAGAGAGTTTCGCAGGGGGAGGTCTGAAGTCCAACTTTTTTTACTATATTTATTGTCGATCTAGAGAAATTCCTAAATTCTAAGGATATTAAAGGGGTATCGATAGATCATTTAACCCAAATTTTACTCTTGGCTTACGCTGATGACCTGGCTCTTCTTGCTGAATCCCTCGTAGGAATGCAGAGAATTCTCACATGTTTAGTTACATATTGTCAGCTGAATGACTCATAAGTAAATATAGAAAAAACGAAAATTATAATATTTAAGAAAGGAGGGCATGGGCATAACAAAAATTATCCAACATTTATGTATGGAAAAGGTCTGATGATCGATATCACAAAAAATGTTACCTAAGGTTAAGAAATTTGGAAACACTGGAATTCTCTCGGGAAAGATTAAATTGGGCTTCTCAGGTAAAAAAATTTTTTAAGGAGATCGGGAAGGGGGATGAATGGTAGTGCCTCTCTCTTTCTAGTTTAAAAAAAAAAAAAAATCTTGGATTAGAGCCTATGAGAGCAAGCTCCATCAAATGGATCTACAGAGAGCCCATTCATCTTCTTTATTCCTACTTTATCCACATCTAACTTTAAGAGATGGACCTCAGGGCTATTTAACCTTACGAATACCTCTCACGGAATAAATGGGAATGACGGGATTTGTGAATATTGTTATCAGGATTTAAGCCATAGCGAATATGAATAACACGTTTTAGTGGAATGTCAAATTTGAGCATATGAAAGAAATTTATTCATAAGTAAGAAAACAAATGTTTTTAAGATAAGAAATGCGTGGCTTGATATTTCAAATGACCCGGAAGTTTATTCAATTAAAAGTGTATTTTTTGTCCTTAGTCAGATCTTAGTTAGAGGTTGATTCGTTTGGTAATAAGTGAATTAGGAAATTGTGATTAATTTAGATTTAAGAGAGCTGAACTTCTTTGTATGAGTCGGTTCATTCTTGAAGAAATAAAGACTACTGATAGGGGAGCTTATTGTAATTACCAAATTACCAATCCGCTAGTAAACATAGTTTTGTTGTGTTTTTAATGCATTATCAATAATAATTTCTCCTTTTTATAAGTTTTCCTAATGTGGTTCAATATTTGACTTCTTTATTTTATGTCTCAACAATTTCTACAATGAGTGTATTCCGTAAAACTTTAAAGTCTGACTGTGCAGTCCTAGACCTAGAGTTTACATTATGCTTCGACTGTGAATGGAAAAGATTTCAAAAACATCAGATTCTATGGGTTATGGAAATTTATTTTCTGGTAAAATTGTTTGTTTACCCATAAAAATAAAGAAATATTTATTTTTAATCTATAGAAAACATGCCTCATGGACATTTACAAATATATTGCCAAGAAATATACACTTGATAAGTAAACAAAATTTATTTATTCAATCAATTATTTATTTATACATTACAAATGATTAAACAATTCTTTTTTATCTATAATCAGCGTGCTTAATAGAAATTGCAATATAATTTCATTTAATTTTTTTTTTAAGTTACGCAAAATTAGGTTCTCTTGTATTCATTTTTAAGAAACTTTCTTCTCTGACAACAAAAGAGAATTCTAAGAAACCATAATACAGTTGTCGATGCTTTGACCTTTTCTCTCAAAAAATCTGTACACAACTTTGGAAAAGCGACGACAATAAGCTTAAGATTCTCATGACTGATCTATTTTTTGGAGAACGTTACAAACATATTTTTTTGAAGCACTAAATGTGATGAATCTGATGATTCATCAGCTGCATTAGAGACACTATAGAAAATTGCTGCGTATAAGACGGCGTCTCTGAAATCTTAAAAATTTGTCAAAACATTTACTCGCATGGAACCTTAATGCCACACACGTGAAAACTTAAAGCTTGAAAACGACAAGACTACGACTGCAGTGTACGCTTGATAAGCTGCTAAAGCATCAAACTATTCATTAATAGCATTGCGAGTCAAATCGCTCCTTATTTTATTGAGCAGTGTCTCCTGAAATTCCAAAAGATGAGGGTTGTCTATATGCTGGTCTTATCTTTGGCGTTATTCCGCAGTTCCACTGGTAAATATAATAGTATAATATATCTATAATTTTAAGGATGTTTTTTAAGCTTTACGCTATGCTGACGTGTACACTTAGAAGTCCCCCACATGTGAACGTGAACATATGGTAAATTCCCAGATGTGCAGAGATATCCTAGCGGACCTTCTGAACGAAACGGTTACGCAGCCGCGTCACGGTGTAGTGACCACATAATTTCGAGTTACACTGGCGAACCTACAGTAAGCCTGCACAGAATAAGCCAGCATAAATAGGAGAGAGGGTCAGTTTCGCGACGGCGCAGAAGTCTTTTCGTCGGTGCCTCTCTCTCGCACTCGTAGAGTTCCTTTAGCTCCTGCTTCGACGCGAATCTGGCCACTCTTATTTAAGCTAGCTTATTCTAAGAAGTTTTATTGTACGCTAGCTGGTATAACTGGGTCCATAGTGACCATTTCAGTCACTAGATCCGCTAGGGAAATATTTAATTTTTATATATATTTCCAATTTATCGCAGAATTCAACACTCTTCTTATCTTTAAACACATTTATATTTATTTATATTGATTCATTCATCATTCTTAGAGTTTCGGTTGGGTGTCCGTCCCTCGATGCAACTCTTTTCCAAAATAAATGGAATTGAGAGGATTTTAAAATTGAAAACTAATACTTTGAATCCATATTTAACAAAATTTTTTGTTGAATTTAATTGGTATCTGGGTTCAAAGTTCAACCAATTGGTTAAATTTTATTTGATTGAAGATGAAGCATTTTAGTTCAGATTTCGTTCTTTGGTTACAAATTTCACCAAGTTTGTTTGACTATTTTTTATTTAAAATGATTTTATGTGCTAGAAATGTATTTTTCATCCGTAACTCTTAATGATTCCCATGTCAAACATAGCTTATATAGAAAGGTAGACAGAAAAAGTGCGCAGTCATATTTTTAAACATCTCGAAAGAGATGAATAATTTTTGAGTCAGGATTATAATTTTTTTAAATTATACAGCTACGTGCTAAAAAATGTTTATTTTTGTTCCCTTAAAAAATTGGAATGAGCCAATTTATTCTAAAATATATTTTAAAAATGTAATTTACTCATAGATAGAATATCAACATCCATACAATGTATAAATCTATAGCATTTGTACATACCACATCAAATATGAAAACATTGACATTTTAAATTGTTCAGAAATTCTGCGAGACAAAAAATATTTTTTAGAAGCTATACAGGGTGTCCCGGACTCAAGTGTCGCGACTTATGTGGCTGTATAAACAAACGAAAAAGAAATCGAAAATTTCTTTTACAAAAATCAGCAAAAGTTTTAGTCTGTGAGTTATGAAAAGAAAAATATTTCTCTAAGCAACAAAAATATAAAAACAAATATTTTTTTATTGTTAAAATTATTACCAAAAGTTTTAATGCCAAACTTTTCTAGTATTTTCTAAGAAGAATAAGAATCTTTAATGTTTGATACATAATCTATTTACGTAAATAACATTTAAGTATATTATATAAACTTTAGAGGGTAATTTAAAAAAATTAAATTTAGTTTTTAGTTGTTATCGAGTCTATAAAAAACATGTTATTCATAATAAGGCGAATTTATCAGAATTTTCAAAAATTGCCTCATCGAAAAATTTAACTGAGGTAGTTGGTAAATCTATTTAATATCTGGTGAAGAACTCAAATACCTAATCTATCAGAAAACTATATTTTTCTAGTTTTCTGATCTTTATTAGCTCAAATTAAAATTTTTGATTTTATGCACATCTCTTTCGATTAATGAAACTAACATGACAGGTCAGATTGAAAAATGAGTGAAAGAAATGTTGTGGCACTCTCTAAATTCTCTAATTGCTCTTTAAAACTTTTTTCGTACTTTTCGCCGTTTGTTTGGAAATTTACATGTTGCGTCAGATAAATTAATTATAAATAAATTTTAAAAAATAAATCACGATAAAATTTTATAGTTTTTCTAGTTATTTTAAATGTTTTTTCACAGGTTGACGACAAAATCGACTTTCTGAATTTTTATTATTTCTTGTGCAATCAAAATTTGAATTTAGGATTTTAGAAGAAAATCCAAAAAGTCATTATGATAATCTTGTCGGCCTTTCAAAAACAAATTTTTCTCTCCTCTTTTTTTTCATATCGTTCGGTTTAGGCTTGAAACTTTGATTTACGATTGATTTTTGAAATTTTATGAATGCTGTAACTCTGAAAAAAAATTGTTTTTGAAAAAAGTAATTTTGTCAAATTTTTTGGTTTGCCAAGTAGCAGAAAATTTTTACATTTGAAAGTAAGTG
>JAAAKG020135718.1:18888-36137 GCA_010014905.2 Druon quercuslanigerum | reverse complement strand
TCGGAACTCACCTTAAGCTGTAGGTCCCCCTCCCACCACCAAAAAGGGTGTGGGAGGTGTGTTAAGAAATAGGAAGAAGGTGAAAGAAAAAAAATGTAAACCCTTAGGGGACACATTAGAAGCTTCCACTAAAATAAATATAGGCATTAAACAGTGCCTTACTCAGGGTTGTTACAATATTCCAAATTCTAAAATTTTCTAGTTATGAAACCAACCATACACTTAGAAGATTAATAATATTAATGCAAACAAAATCTTGATTCTCCATACACCTTAAACACTTTTTAGTTGAATTTTCATATCAAGAAGATAAATTTTCAGCCTGAGAAAGGCATTTTTTAAACTAACATGAGGAATCTTCAACAAAAAATATGAATTTTAAAACAAATATATTTAACAAATAAATTTTCGACCTTAAAGAATAATTTTCTATGAAAAAAGACTCATTTTAAACAAAGAACATGAATTTTTATCTTAAAAATATCAATTTTCAGCGAAAATAAGGATAGTTGAAATGTTAAAAAAAAAATGTTTAACAAAAAAAAAATGATTAGTTTAAGAAAAAAAATAGAAGAACTAAATTTTTAATTAAAACAATTAATTTTGAACCATGAAGGTAAATTTTCTACGAAAAAATATACAGTTTCAATAAAATATATAAATTTCCAATTAAGAAATATAAATTTACAAACCAATCCTAGAATAGTTCAATTTGCAATTAGAAAATTAAATTTTAAACAATGAAAAAAACAAATTTTTTAGCAAAATTGTTTAGTTTTCAACTAAAAATATAAATTTTCAAGAAAACGCTGGATTCAGCTAAAAAATTAATTTTCAAATAAAAAGGAATGAATTTGCAGATAAATAAATGATTTTTTTTATCACAGTGATGAATTTTCTATAAAAAAATAACAAACTTTTGACTAAATATTTTTTATTCCAACCAAAAACAGAAAATGTTATAGAAAAAGAGATTACATTTATATCGAAAAGGGTAAGTTTTCCACAAAAGATGGAATAGGTAAAGTAAATTTTCAACTAAAATGATAAATCTTCAACTGAAAAAAAATTTAATTTAACCCGACAAATAAAGTTTCAACTAAAAAGATAAATTTTCTACCAAAACTAATATATACCTAAATTTAAAATTAGTAAAATAAATATTTAACCAAAAAGGAAACGAATTTTTAACAAAAAGACAAAACAGATAATAATTCATTAAAAAACTTAATTTTTGATAAAATCAAAGTAAACTTTCAACGAAATAGTTTAATTTTCAACTAAGATTTAAGTTCTATAAAAAGTTTTAATTGTCAGCAAAAAATAAAGGCTACATTTTTAGCTTAAAAAATTAAATATAAATAACAAAAAACTCATTTTTAATCAATAAGATGAATTTTGTACAAAAATAGATGTATTTTTAACAAAGTGAATGAATTTGCAACCAAAAATTAGAATTTTTAACAAAAAAAGGTTTGTTAACTCAAATGATAAATCATCAACCAAATAAATGCACTTTTAACAAAGTTCCAGCTGAGAAGTTGGATTTTTAACCAAAAAGGCTGAATTCTCAAAGATAAACGTGATATTTTATATTTGAACTGAAAATTATTTTAATTTTATACCAAAAATAGTTGAATTTAACCAAAATAGATTAATTTTTAACTAAATAGCATTTAAGAACTCTCGTTTTCTTCAATTTCCATGGCGAACTATTAAAAAAACCTTCGCGTCCTATTAAAAAGCGATTTATGACAAATTTGCTGATCATCCTTAGGTGCAAAATTTTTTCTAAAAATTTATTTGGTAGATTGTTTCGTTTCATAACAAATTTAGTTTTTCTATTTTTGATATATTTTTTTAGTTTAAAACAAAAAATATGCATCATATCAAAAAATAAATCTTTAAATATTTGTATTTCTTTGTAGGGGAAAGAACTTTTGTTTATTATCTTTTTTCTTAACTTGTGCCGTTTATCCTAAAATACCATTTTTTTATTTCGAACGCTATTTTTCTACTTAAAACATAAAATGCGCATGTCAGCAAAAAGTTGATGATCGAAAATTTTAAGATCTTTATGTGTAAATAAATTTAAGGATTTTTTTCATAGATTGTGTCGCATTAACAAAAATTATTTAAAAATATTTTGTTGTTTTTTACGATGAAACCAGAAACCACGCGACTTATCAAAAAGTCATTTTTAACAAGTTTGTAGCTCTTTCTTTAGCAAACAGCTTTTGTCAATTCATTTCTTTTCTTCTTTCTCTTTACTTTAATTTTTTAATTTTTAATGTCTTTTTAGAAATAAAAAAAAATATGAGTCTTATCCAAAATTGATTTATTATAAAAGAATCTTTGGGGCGCAGAATGTTTATCGTTTCAAATTATTTTATATCTTGCATAGCTATAACTTGACGCCAAAGTAGAAATGTTTATATTTTAATATTTTTTGTTATGGTAAAAACCGTTTTTTTCGGATTTAGCGGTTCTGCAAACTGGTAGATTTGAAGAAATCCGCAATATTTAGTTTTTATATATAAATAATACCTTCTGATTATAATGAGGATGTAAAAATTATATTTCGCCAACCTTATTGCTCTAGCAAGCACTAAAAAAACGAAATAAAATATTTAATTTGTTTATTAAACTATACGATATATTTATCTTACCAATAAAGTGAAATAAAACTGCTGATGTTATAAAGAGTGTAGCTGCAGTAATCCTCATAGTTCCTGAATGGAGGACCCAGTTCCTTAAAGAAATTCCTGACACGTGTAACTGAGAACGAAGGAAAGAAATCCCAAGATTGTCTATTTACATAGAAGTTATTATCTGTTTCATTTCATATGTAAAATTATTGTGAATACTTAAACATGATAATGCCTTAAGTATGTTTCTAATATTTGCATAACTTTTATTCAATGTATGTGTACATGTATGTATAACTTTATGTTCATTGCTTTTAAGAAAATACATTACCAAGAAGTTCTCTACATGGCAATAAATAAAGAAACAATAAATTTAAAGAATTTTAAGTACTAAAATTGATAAGTACGAATAGTCCAATATGCCAAAGGCTCTTTTTTCAATCAATTCTATTATTAAGTGCGAACTATTTTTCATAATCTCATGGTCTTATGTTCTCATGTTGAGCTTCATATTTTTTAAGAAGATTACCTATAATAAATTTTGATATAGAGTGCCGTCCTTATGTGTTATTGCACCTACAAAACAAGCATGAGATTTAATTGCAAATTTATGTTAAATTAAAAAAAAAATGGACACATTTCTTATTGTAATAGTAGAGAATTTTTCAGACATGAACTGAATTCTAAAACGAATGAACAGGAAATGTTTTTTTAATGACAGAAAATCACAATTGGTCAGTTAAATATTTCCAAAATAGTTTTGAATTCTATAAATTAACACAGAAAAAACTTGGATAGCTATTTCAACCAATTTTTTGTCCCTGAGCTGCCACAAAAAGAAACTCAACTTACTGAAAAGGAACTCAAATCGGTTAATTTCTTCTAGAGAAGATTATTGCTTCAATTTCTGTCAAAACATTGGTCCTGCGAGACGGATAAGTGTAGTTCAAAAAATTTAGGGATCAATACAAAATTACTAAGTGACTTGCAACAATAAAACTTTGTAGGTACACTTTTGATATCGATCCGAGCTCGCAAGTTTTCGCGCAAATGTATTTATTAAAGTTTGAGTGTCTATCAATCGGTTGTTATTAAAATTCTTATATTGATACACGTGCATAACAACTGCCAAAATCACTTATTATTCATGACTAGTTGCAAAGCAGCCAATTATTATTACGCAAAAAAATTTAGTTAATCAAAAAAAGAATTAATTAAATTTTTCCTTCGGGCGTTAATTGCATTCTTTTGTTTTGCGTCTTCTGTTACAATGTCGATCGAAAATTTATTTTTGGAACAGGCGGAGCTGCGTTCCCAAATATAAAATTCGCGTACAAAAGCAATACTAGTTAAGGGAGCAACAAAGGGTTCTTCACTGTCGCGAATAGAAGCATTAAAGAACAATTCGACGCGGTTAGTACAGCAGCATCTGAAATTAATAAAATTCCGCGATCACAATAAACCAAACAAGTATTTTACTTCGGTCTTTTATAGATAAACTGAAGAAGCGAATGTAACAGCTAATGCTAAAAATAGAATTATCGAATTTGTAAAGCGTCTACAGAGAATGGTCAAATTTCTCTGACCTTTTTAAAACGACAGTTTACTCAAATGCAACGTTGATTTTGGTGGAAAAGCTTATTCAATTAAAGAAAAATCTTTCAGGGGAAGCTGCGCAATCGGTTTATCATATTTTGGTAATGGCTAAAAATTAGACTCGCAATTGGGAATTAATTTATTTTTTTTAAATAGAACTGGTAAGCGATTGGCAATCAATCCTTGAGATTCATACTCTTCAGCTTTTTGCTTGATACTTCAGAGTGACTGGATTCAAGGTCAAGACTGGATTCAAGGTCATTTTTTCATATCATAGGGTGTGACGAGACTCAAGTCTTACAACCATAGAACCTGTAAGGGTAGTCTTGCTTCCACGTCTGAAAGTTTATGCTGCGGTTCTTTCGGCTCCTCTAGTTGCATGTCAACCTTAGTGTCCCACTCTACATGTGGTTAGATTCAACAATTTTCCTGGCTTGGATAGCACATTCACCTTTGCAACGTGAGAGTTACATCGCAAATCGAGTTTCGAAGATTCAGACCACTCTTCCAACAGCAATCTGGCATCATGTTCCTGCTAAAGACAATCCAGCTGATTATGCGTCGCGTGGAGTGTCTGCTCTCGGATTCTCATTTTTCTTTATCTGGGAGAACGGGAAAAAATAACTGCACAATTCAGATGACTGGTCATCTATTTCATTGGAACCTTCAGACAGCTCAGTCAATACACAGAAACGAGTAACGGTCAATGTTGTTATTTCTGAGAAAAAAACACTGGCACATGTCTCGCTGATATTCATACTTGGGTCATCTTCTTTAAGTGAACGCCTTGTGTCTTTGATTCTAAAACACAATCAGGGATCTTTCGAGGGCAACATTACCTTACATCACTGCTTCCAAGCTTAATTAGGCTCGTCTGCGGTTGATTCAGCATGAACGGCATCGTGGCTATTTTTAGGAAATTGCAGCCTTGAGAAGGATAAGGACAAGCTCTCAAAGCAAAGTCATCTTTTGAAGTTCAATGCCTTTATGGATAACGAACTTTTCCGAGTTGGGGGACACTAAGGCAATTTAACCGAATTCTATGCGGGCGAAATTTTATTTGGTCTATTATTAATCGTTGCGCCCCAAGTGTTAAGAACCAAGCATCCACTCTTCCATAAGTTATGGCTAATTTATCTGCGTTTTGTTCACTTCATCCAGTCAACCGTTTTTAAACACTGGTTTTGAGTACGCTGGACCGATCAAGCTTCGTAATCATAAGGGAAGACGCTTCAAATCATTTAAAGGCTAAATTTTAATGTCGGTTAGCTGCCTCACTCGAGCAGTTCATCTGGAGGTGGTTTTCGACTACATGGCTAGTGGCTTCATTGCAACCTGTTAAAGGTTTACAAATAACGTTCCATTAACATATCTAAAGAGTTTCAAACCATTCCTTTGGATGGCTCCGTGTTGAAGTTTAATCCACCTGCAGAATCACATTTTGATGTACTCTATGAGGCTGCTGTGATATACAATAAGTTTTACCTTCGACGAAGAATTGGAGAAACCCTCTTTACTTTTGAGAAAATAACAAAATTTTTGCCCTAATTAAAACAGTCCTAATTCTCGGCTGCTTATGCCAGAACTAGATGTTTCACAGGGATTCTCTGTATTAACTCCAGGACAGTTTCTCATATGATACCCTTTGAATGCCATCCCTGAGACATTCCCGAAGGAAGTTCTCCAGAATCATTTGTCACGTTGTCAGCATTTTAATAAATGCGCCAGCATTTATGGAAACGTTCGCCTACGAAATATCTTAGGGAACTTCAACCTCGTTCGAAATGGAAATCTTTACAGCCTTCATTCTGTTAGGCGATCTGCTTCCTATTCGAGACAAAAACCTGCCTCCTACCAAGCAGGCAATGCAACTAGTCATTAAACTTCATCACGACAAAAATGGTTCAATCAGAGCTTTTACGTTGAAGGCTCAACGCCACTTAGGCACTCGAACACTTCTTAAGTTGTGTCTACTTCCAGGAGCGACTGCTTAAAATTTACCTGACAATTTACTTGTTTTTATTAATTTTATCTTGTTTTATGGATCTCTAATTTTAATTTTTGAATTCTTTTTCAATCTGCTGCGCCTTACAAATATTCATTTCCTCAGCCGGTGTTTGTTCATCATCTTCTTATTTCCACGTACAAGTCCTATTTCCGTTACTCATACACGCACTGACATATTTACACAGTCGCTGTCGTTTTATAATTTTCAGTTGCCATTGAGCTGAGTTCGTATATTGCCTGTCGCTTTTTGGCGCCATCCTTATGAAAAAAGTAAATGATAGTGAATTATTTTCATGTTTAACTTATTGAAACATTATCTGTAAGAAAATAATTAGATACTTTCAAGTACAGGCTATTACTTTAATTCCATTCACACCGAGATGGACTGCGAGTTTAGAACGTTTATATCCACGCTTTTAATATTTCTTTAGAAGTGTTATAGATTGTAAGAAAATTGACTTACAGCCTGTTACATAAGAGCATAGTTACTGTTGTGAAAAAATAAAAATTCCTAATACAAAAATTCTTTTAAATATCGTTTTATGAAGTCGTAAACTTTCATGCAAATACATCAATAGCAGGTCTAATCACCTTCAGCGTCAATAATAGCTTGGCATCTTCGAGGCATACTTTGTACGAATTTTTCGCGTATTCTTCTGAAAACGACCTCCAAGTTTTGCGAATTCGGCGAACAAGCTGCTTCAAGATGCAGGGTCGGTTCTTCGCAAACTTCATCTTCATTTGAGCCCAAACGTTTTCAATTGGATTGGCATTGGGCGACTGAAAGTCACGACACCATTTTGCTCTTTCCACAAGCGACAGGCCTTCCTTCGATGTTTCGGGTTGTTTTCCTCCTGGAGAATTTTGGAAAAATGCTGAGATTAAAATGAAAACAATAGTCAGCTGATTCACTTTTACGAAGCATGAAGGACAATACTGCCCTCTGTGTGAGAAAAAAAATCACTTCATTCTACGTCACTGATCGCGAGCAATCATGACCACCCTCTTATGTAACAGACTGTAGGCATTAAAAGTCCATGAAAGAGGCAAAAATCCAGTATTGTATCTGTACTTTGGAACTTGTTAATTCTACGAAAAAAAATAAGAGTTGAATAAGAATAGACGCAAGTTCGAGTAATTATAAAAAATGCAAAGATCATAGGCAATAGGTCATAAGGTATGGCCTCACAAAGTTGACGACTTTTGACCTATATTTCAGAGCAAATTACTTTTAATTATTAATCCTTTATTCTTCGTAGATCAAGAGTTATTAATCTTTAAAAAAACATAGTTTTTTCCTAGTTTAAACTCTTTATAGCCATAAAAGTTTTTTCAAAATTGCTCATTTCTACAGAAAAACTTTGTGAAAACAAATTATAGAGGAATTAATGAGTGGAAAAATAGAAAAAATGTTTTAGCCAATATAGCTCACGAGTTATGACCATGAAACTTTGACCCTTTTCACTCGAATGGCTCTGTATGTACTCCAAAATTTACAGCGAGCGTGTTTGAGAATTTTGGTGCCATGTATCGTGACGGTCCTAGTATACGTGAAAATTGGTCATAATTTGAATATATTACAAAAATATAGGTTAATAGTAACATTCAACAATAAAAATCAATTATTTTTAGAATTTTACAAATGCTAATAAAAATTGCATTTATTTAAATTAAATAAAAAGCAAAAAAATTTTCATTAAGATTTGTGAAAATCACTTCCAAAACATCTGTTGTCGAAATTAATTGAAAAAATAGAAATTAACTGGTTTCTTCGGGAAACACTCTTAAAAAAACTTCTAATACTCTACCTTCAGGGTGTTGTGGGAAAGATTTTATTTTACAAAATAATATTTCAATTTTTTGGTATTCTTAACATAAAATAATACAGCGTTATGTGAGATATTTTCTCATATCAGGGGTTTGGATAGACACAAATAACAGTCACTGATTTGGTCACATAAAATACTGGTTTATTCAACACGATTAACTTCTATAAAATATTTCATTAAAAAAAAATTTCTATGCAATATCACACAACGTGCTCCATATCGTGGTCGATGGACTTCTACTGCGCTACTCCCGCTCTGGCTCTCTCGTGTCGTCGATCGCTATCGTTTGCTCATGCGCGTTACATAGTATCATATCAGTTCCGTATCGTTGAAAATTTTCTCCAAAATTTATAAAACTGATTCCTTAATTAGAATTTTTATAAATAATAAATAAACAATGCAAACTCAGTTAATTATTTTTTTATTTATATTTCGAAAATGGATATTCTAAAAGCTATTTTCACTAATTATCTACATAAAATATGTACACAATTGATGAAGTAAACTATATTATGTGAACAAATGTTGAACTATCGATTAATTTTCTACAAAAAAGAAGAAAAAAAATGAGCTTGCAATTTTGAATCCAAAATACCTAGAAAAATGAAAGCAGCTATCCAAAAAAGATGTCCGATAGCAATAAGAATGTTAAAAAATGTATTTAATTTGTTATAAACAAATAAGTTAATGAAAATGGTTGCGTGGGGATTGGCGGCAATTCGTCACTTGATTGGTACTAAATTTGAACTGTTTATGGTCAACAAGAGTTTTTTTATTTGAATTATTAAAAACATTTGATAATTGTTTACCCAAACCTAATTAATAAATGCATCACTTTTTGGCATTTAAACTTGTTTTTGTTTGTGTAATTTACTGGTGATAACGCATTTTAAAATTTTTTTGATAGTACGATAACGATCCACTATTTTTATTTTTAGTTAGAATTTAATGAACGCAGCTAAACACGGTATACAATAAAAGATTTTTAAAAGTATTTCACAGGTGGGAAAGTTACATAACAAATTAAGGAAAAAATTTGCAAAAAATCACTGCGAACTAAGTGGCTGTTAATTCCGAGAAAAAAGCCGTACATAATTTATAAACGTATAGATTAATAAATATTTTGTTGAAGCAATTGTTGTTTAATGCCAATATTAACTTTCATACGGTGAACAAATATGATACTTATCTTAGGTTTTATTTCCAAGTAATTTATGACCCATTCCATAGCTGATATGGATATTTATAAAATATGCTTTAAAAATAACAAATTATTTATTAACTTTTAATAATTGAATTAAAAAACTCTTTTTGTCCATAAATTGTTCAAGTTTAGTGCGAATCACGTGACGAATCTTTGCTTTTTCCAACGAAACCATTTTCATTCCCTTATTTTTTTTATAACAAATTCAATCAATGTTTGAACATTTGCATTGTTCTTGAACCTTTTTCTGGATAGTTTCATTGATTATTCTAGATATTTTTGATTGAATTAAAGAATTTTTTCAGGTCGTTGTACTTCAAAAGTCAAAAACTTTTTTTTTTCAATTTTCTTTATTAAATAAATTTTTTCTTTTTAATGCAAAAAATCGGATAAAAATTGTCTTCTGAAAATCAATTTGTCCACGGATGCTTTTTTTGCCCCACTGTTCCTCATGACGCATTTGTACAGGTAGGCCATTAGGGTGCAGCGCCTTAACGCAACGCTCCTGTTTTTGCATGTCTAGGTAAGCACCATGCACATTCCCGCATCTCCTTAGCCATCTCAACGGCGCGGCGTCGATTCTCTGAAACATTAAATCAAGGATCACTAAATCGAGGTTTCGGTGTACTTTGAAAACCAGATGGAAGCGAACCCTGACAAGTAGACTACATTAGACCTGGACAGAATAGAGAATAACACTGAATATATTAATGATATTCGCATTCTAAAATAGCATAACTAATTTCTTATTTCCTGTAAGTAGCATGTCTCAAAGAATAACAAGGCACTTATAATGCAGATTTGAAAGAAAAATACTTCAAACAATTTCGAAACATTTTAAAACATTTAAACAGTTCGATAAATTTGACGATTTTTACAAGTAATTTGTTGTACTCACTCAGATATTCAAATTAAGAGGTATTGAGTTTACCAAATATAACAAAACCCATCACTATGATCTATGTTTTTTTTCTCGCGAGAATCTTTTTGTTTTTTTTTAACTGATGTAGCTTGTTACCACTTCTGTCAAACATAACGGTACTTCTTTAAAATTATTTGGTTTGTTAATTTCTCGTTCAGAAATAATTGCTAATAAAGTTATGATACTTATAAATATCTAAGATATATTTAATTAAACAATTCTCGAAAATTAATTAATAAATAAAAACCCGCTATAACTTTCCTGGTCACTCAATTCCAATGGGTCTCTTCTTCAGTAATTTTTTTTAATTTTAGCCGCAGATGTTTTGTGTGTATTTTTTATAATTGCTAATGGTTCTAAAACACGTAAGTTATTTTTAATTATATAATAATTTACAATTTTTGATTGAAAACACGCTATTTATTTGCTAACTATCTTCTAATAAATAGTTGCAAAAATTCAACTGTTCATATAAAGGGAACTTTTTCCGATGAGAAAGTCCGCTTCTACTATTTTTTCTTCCATAGCTTGCAGTCATGTTTCTTTATTATGAGAATGTCGTAGCTGATCCCATATTTTTTTTGCACTGTCATTTCTAGCATTTGTCCAATTTTCCGTTAGCAGTTTCCCTCACAGCCTAATCCTCAAAATATTTTAGTGAATGATTCGACACGCAAGGCATCCTTACACGTCCTTGCACGACGCCCACCAAAAGTCCATCTTTAAAATTATTTTTTGTTTCCTGACAAACATCATCATCCTCATATTCTGATAACTATACATTTACATTTCCGCAACATTTTTTGTAAGTTTCATTTAAAAAATACTCAAAACGAATTCTTCAAGGAAACACTTAGGCTAATGGCTAATGGCATACAGCAGGTTTGGAAAGAAAGAACAGAGAGTTTATGTGAAATTTGACCCAAGGAGGTGCAGTAGTAATGACGAAGACGCGGCTAGATAAAAATGGATAGAAACGAGAAACGGGAAGATTAGCAAGAGGTTACAACTGTCAGGTTAAAAATGCAAAGACAAAGAATAAACAAGGCAGGGCGAGGGGAAGAATGGTGACAGGAAAAAGAAACGAATATATAACAGAGAAGCATAAGAAAGACGTTAAAGGACAAAAACAAGGATTAATAAGAGAAGAGACAAATATAGACGGAGAAAGGTAAAAGATAGTAGGGGATGAGGACAAGCAGTATATACGTTCAGGAGGAGACTAGTAAACGGTAATTGTTCATGTGCTTGTGGACGAGGAGGTAAGAGAGAAGGTCAAGAAACTAGAGGTAATGGATTAAATAGATTTAGGTCACTTTTCTTTAATAGTCACATTAGAGGGGAAAACGTGTAATTACAATATGGCTGAAAGGAAGCAAAAGTAAAAAGAGCAGGAAGAGAGGGTTGGTCAATAGAAGGTAAAGAATGTTCATGAAAAAGTTAAGGAGTATCAAAATAAAAGCAGAAAGTGTAAACGAGATGGAAATCATGATAGGAGAAATAAAAAAAAGTATTAGAATTTACAAACAGGAAGTTAGGAATGTAGGGAATAGTAGTGAACGGGATAAGACATGGTCACAGTAGAAGAAGAATGTGGCACAAATTCCGAAATTTGATAAGGTACATGTGATTGTTTTAGTGGAAATATTAAAGAAAGATACATGGAGTTAGGATAGGGAACGAAAAAACATACCCTGGCATACGCGGACGATTCAGTGTTGATGAAAGAGAATGAAGAGAGTATGGTGGGTTTAACTACAAAAGGAGGGGGTAGAGAAAAATAATGGATGGGAAGATGGAAGATCAGTAGACCTACACAATTTTACAAATTATTCAACTTCCTTACCTGCAAAAAATCTAAAAAAATCAAAGATTCTAAAATTATAAATATTTTTAATTAAATCCTGCCATTTTCTACTGCGTGTGTCTTTTATTTCTATTTTTCTTAATTTTGAAGGTTACTAACTTGAAGACGAATGATTTTAAATGTTTTATTTCTAAACTTCTATGCCTTGCTCAAGTTCCAATGGTGGTCCCTCAAAACAAAAACAAATGTTTGCTCTTTATCCCGTTAACAAACATTTTACGGGTCCACTAAAATTTTAAATAACCTTATCTTGAAGACAATTTTATATAAAAAAACAAACTGGCTTATCCTAATCCACTGTAATATTGACATGATAGAAGAAGCTAAAAGAGAAAAAAAGTAAAAATCGAACCGAAAAATCAGAGCTTTAATGTGAACACATTGAATGAAATAATGAAATCGTATAGTACTTTAGTTAATGCAAATTTATTATTATCATTTGGTCTAACAAAATGTCTTACAATGTAATAATTACTAATTAAAGTAATAAGAAAAGCTAACTCAATTATAACACTTACTGACGTAATAGTTAATCTTACATCTACTCGAAAATATTTATTCGCTATCAGAAATTGTCGCGCCAACAAACAAAGTAGAGCGGGCGCTGTCCATTTATTTAGACACCAGCGGCATACATTAGAAAGTAAGTTAGTTGATCAAACAACGCACGAACGCCAAATGTACGAGAGGTTCGGGAATCGTGATTTCCAAAAATACGACCGTGAAAGAGACTCCCACTCCTGCGACAACTAGGTTTCGGGGGTCATACCCCCGGGCGCACTTGCGCGCAACTCTCGGAAAGGGTAGGGGTATAGAGAAGAGAATTTCACGCTCTTTTGTGAAATTGGGATGCTCGTGTCTATGGAACGCTCGTAACTTTAAGCCTCGTACCGTCGGCGTCCGAGTGCACTTTATTAATCTTCTCCGCGGCGGCACGCAACAATGTCTGCTGTGCTGTTAAAAATAATATTAGGTTCTCCAAACCCCTCCCGCCCCTGTTCAGGGTGAAAACATAATTTTCAAAATTCTTAGATTTTTCTTTCCACAATTTATTATTTTGCCTGCCCATTAATATTCAAATACCAGAATTTTAATTATGTAAGATTTTTAAGATCGGCTCTTTTATAAATGGAATCAGACAATATTTCAGATGCGAAATACAAGTTTACAATTTTACATTACTCTTTTATCATAAAAGATGACTTTTTAACAAAATACTTGAATTTGTAACAAAATAAATAAATTTTCGAAAAATAATTAAATTCTCCCCATAAAAAGATAAATTTTTGATAAAAAAGTCTAATAGTTCATATTGCAACCAAAAAAGGATTAAGTTTTATTTAAAAAAATTAATTTAACAACCAGAAAAACAAATTTTTAATCCATAAAGATTTGTTAGTCAGTTTGTAAACCTTCTTTTAAATTTAATTATTATTATTCTAAAGCTCATTTTTTTAGCTGGCAGTTGAATTTTCAATACAAAATATCAGTTTAAAAAGCTAAACCAGCAACCAAAGAGATGAATTTACTACTAACAATATGCATCTTTGATAAAAAATGATTGTTTAACAAATTGATTCAAACAAAATAGTTTATTCATCAAACAAGGAAGTTAATATTTAATCAAATAGTTGTATTTTCATTCAAGAAAGATGAAATTTTTCGTAAAGCAGATAAAGGTTTAAATTGCAGACAAATTTTCAAAAAATATATTCGAATTTTTAAACAAAAAAGCGAATTTAAAAAAAAAGAAGCAGTTGAATTATAATCCGGAAAAATGTCGAGTTGACTTTTCAATACTAAATTATTTTAAAAATTTAAATAAAATAAACATAGAAAATAAATACAATAAATAAAATAAATATAAAAACAAAAAGTTAGTTTTCTATGAAAGATGCAGTTTTTACTAAAATTTAGAAATTGAACAGTTCCATTTTTAACCAAAAAGCATTATTTTTAATAAAATTGTTAAATTTTCAACCAAGCAGTTGCATTTTTATCTAAGGACGATGCATCTTTTATAAACTTTTACAAAAATATTTGAATTCTTATAAAAAAAAAATTGTAGCTCACTTTTCAACACCAAAATATGAATTTCAAACTACAAGTTAATTTTCTGTGAAATAGTTAAATTTTCATCAAAAAAAAATTAGGTAATATTTTTCCCTAACGATTAAAAATTGAAGATCAGAATCGTAAACTTGTATAAAAAAACGAAAATATTACGAATTTATTCTTTTTGACATTTATTGAAAGTTATAGAAATTCTTTGACTTTTTTAAAATCGTTGTAAGCCAAGCTCGTTTTTCACTGAACAGGTTTCTTTGGCGCCTACAGTTAAATTCATAATAAATTTCTGTACGATAAATGTAATTTAATTTTCATTTACGAATTTCTAAAAATGACTTGCATGAATGAATGACCCCTTCCGTAACAAATCGTAACAAACGTATACCATGGTTTAACATTATACGTTTTTATTTCAGTTGATTCTTAGTTTTGATAGACCTCTATTTAAGCCCCTCATGCCCGGAAAAGAGGGTCCTGGGTTTTGAAATAGTCTTGGGCTCATAAGATTATGATTATTATCATTATTGTTATTATTATAATTATTATTATAAGTGTTAGTAGTCAATCTCGGGGTACCAACACCATATTGATCCATAATTCGACTGTTAGTCGTTCTGTCTCGATTAGCTAATTTAACTCTTAAACTCTTGGCATTAAATGAATCCTCACTACCGAATGAATCCTGACTACTGAATGAATTCTGGCTACCAAGTGAACTAGGGCTACTGTGAAATGAATTGTGGCTACCAAATGAACGAGGGCTACCAGATGAACTCTGGCTACTAAATGATCTAGGGCTACCAAATGAACTAGAGCTACCAGATGAACTCTGGCTACCAAATGAACTAGGGCTACCAAATGGACTATGGATATCGTCTGAACTCTGGCTATCAATTGAATTCTGGCGCATACTTAAAGCACGCTTTGGTAAGGGCGCGAGATTTTTAGCGGTCCGTATTAAATCTAAGGTCTTTTCAGCACTTTCAATCATCCAATGCAAGTTTGGATTGGGAGCAGCATGATTAGTAATTATTTGCAACCATTTGTCTCCGGTAGTATCATCAGCCTGATACAGTTCGCCGGGTTTAGCGTGCTTAAATGGGAATTTATGGAGTATAGTAATTCTGCCTTTTCGCATGCATGGAACAACACGGTCGCCGTTTTTTACTACTCCAATGATTTGAAGGTCTTTGTTCAGAATCGGTTGACCTTCAACAATTTTGAGATCTTTTATGTATGTCCTAGGATCTGGAATTCCTATACGATCCCATACGGTTCCCATTGTCTTTGAACTTGATGCTACGCCCTTCATTGCTTGTGAACTTAATTCTGTAAAAAAAAGAACGCATTCAGTTTAAGGATACTGCAATTTTTCGAATTTTTTGGGTCACATGCTAATGAGTGGAACAGATTGATATAAAATTCTATAGATTTACCGGAATCAAACTCCTGATGTAGGAAATTATCGAGAGGTTAGGTTTAAATATTACGTGCTTTCAAAAATAATTATACGAAAGTCCCACTTTAAGGGCTCCCGATATACAGGACAACTCGGTTGCTAACGAGGCGACTGAAGTTGCTCAGTTTACGGTTCGGGAAGGCCATTGAGATTAACCTCAAATAACATAGTAAAGCGGGACTTCAGTGTACACATACAGGGTGAAAAAATTATTAATTAGCCACCTATAAACGTAGCGCCATCTACGAGAGTTTCTTTTCGTTTCAGCTACACTTTGGAACCAAAAGTCGGTTATAATAGACACCCCCTTTTTTACTGTGTACAAAAAGAAAAACGAGAAGGTAACCAACCAAATTCCCTTCCTTCTCTTTTTTATCTCTTTCATTTTTTTATTTTTATTATTAACAAATCACAATAGAAAATGTTTCTAAAAAATAATCTCCGACGTTTTAGCTTTCACACAGCAACTGTTTTAAGAAAAGAAAAATTTGAGCTGGTTGGAACAACAATGAAACCATGATGCTCTCTCCCTGATACCTGCGAATCAATATATTTGCCTTGATTCTCAGGTATCAGAGAGAGAGAGAGAGAGAGAGAGTAACGTGGTTTCGTTGCTGTTCTTACCTGCTTAAAATTTTTCCTGTCTTGATTTTTTATTCACAGGTATGAAGAGAGCATCGTGGTTTCGTGGCTGCTCCTATCTTCACAAATTTGTTTTTTGCTTCTTCTTGATTCTCAGGTATCAGGGAGAGAGCATCGTGGTTTCGTTGCTGTTCCTACCTGCTTAAATTTTTCCTGCCTTGATTCTTGATTCTCAGGTATCAGAGAGAGAGAGAGCATCGTGGTTTCGTGGCTGCTCCTATCTCCACAATTTTTTTTTGTTCTTGATTCTCCAGTATCAGGGAGAGAGAATCGTGGTTTCATTGCTGTTCCTACCTGCTTAAATTTGTCTTGCCTGGATTTTTGATTCTCAGGTATCAGGAAAAGAGCATCGTGGTTTCGTTGCTGTTCCTACCTGCTTAAATTTTTCCTGCCTTGATTCTTGATTCTCAGGTATCAGAGAGAGAGAGAGAGAGAGAGCATCGTTGTTTCGTGGCTGCTCCTATCTCCACAAATTTTTTTTTTATTCTTGATTCTCCAGTATCAGGGAGAGAGCATCGTGGTTTCGTTGCTGTTTCTACCTGCTTAAATTTTTCTTGCCTCGATTTTTGATTCTCCGGTATCATCGTGGTTTCGTGGCTGCTCCTATCTCCACAATTTTTTTTTTATTCTTGATTCTCCAGTATCAGGGAGAGAGAATCGTGGTTTCGTTGCTGTTCCTACCTGCTTAAATTTGTCTTGCCTTGATTTTTGATTCTCCGGTATCAGGAAGAGAGCATCGTGGTTTTGTGGCTGCTCCTATCTCCACAAATCTTTTTTTTATTCTTGAATCTCCAGTATCAGGGAGAGAGAATCGTGGTTTCGTTGCTGTTCCTACCTGCTTAAATTTGTCTTGCCTGGATTTTTGATTCTCCGGTATCAGGAAGAGAGCATCGTGGCTTCGTGGCTGCTTCTATCTCCACAATTTTTTTTTGTTCTTGATTCTCCAGTATCAGGGAGAGAGAATTGTGGTTTCGTTGCTGTTCCTACCTGCTTAAATTTGTCTTG
>JAAAKG020135718.1:0-18788 GCA_010014905.2 Druon quercuslanigerum | reverse complement strand
TTTGTTCTTGATTCTCCAGTATCAGGGAGAGAGAATTGTGGTTTCGTTGCTGTTCCTACCTGCTTAAATTTGTCTTGTCTGGATTTTTGATTCTCAGGTATCAGGAAGAGCGCATCGTGGTTTCGTTCTGTTCCTACCTGCTTAAATTTGTCTTGCCTTAATTCTCAGGTATCATGGAGAGCGCATCGTGGTTTTGTTGCAGTTCCTACCTGTTCAAATTTTTCTTGCCTTGATAAGGGTGCTCTATTAGTGCCAAAACGTGGGTCATTATTTTTCCAAATGTTTATTATTGTGATTTTATAATAATCAAAACAAAAATTACGAAAGAAATAAAGAAGATGAGAAAGGGGGTTTGCTTAGTTGCCTTCTCATTTTTCTTATCTCTGTTTTATTTTTATTTTTGTCGGGTTCCGAATTTGGTTGTCCGATTTTTTGTTTTATTTTTAGGTGTTCTGCATGTTAAGATGATTATTAAACTTTAAATAAGATTTTACATTTAACTCGATTTTGATTAGGTTCTCGAGATTTTTACTAATAAACATTTTTCAGTAATTTTGCAAATTGAAAACTAATAGAATAATTTAAATGTCTTCGTATAACATTATTTTTACTGAAGCATTTTAGATAAAAGTGTTTGATAGAAAAATAAGACTAGATAAATGTCTTCAAAGGTTAATATTAATTAATTAATTATTTAAACATTGTCTGAGTAATATTATTCAAACTATCAGTTGTTTGCATATTTGATGTACTTTGTTAATAAAAACTCTTTGGAAAATTTTCACTACAAGAAGTTACTGAAAAAAAATTAATTAATTTTTCTTACATTTTTCATTCAATATTTATAGAAGAAATTTAATAAATTGATTAGTTTTGCAACATTTCTTTGCTGTTATCGATAAAGCATTTCTTTTAATTCATAAAGTTGATGAAAAAATACGACTGGTACCTTAAGAACTATTAATTTTTAAATTTATAATTATAAAGCTTCAATAAGAAATTGTAAAAGTTTTATTTTATAAATTAAAGTTTTTCTTTCAAAAAAGATCTTTCTCATTTCGCTCCACTGGGAATCGAACCATAGAACTTCTGATTGCTGGTCAGTTACTTTTCCATTAAGCTACTGGAGAGATCAAAATAAAAACCTTAATTTAATAAAAGAAATAGAATTTTTAAAAGGGTGTTAATGGTACAAGTAATTATTTTAACTAAGTCTGCTATATCATCACCGAATGGTACATTACCGTCAGTAAAAAACTCTAAAAAACCATGCATGCAGAAAAACCATAATATCGATTAAGTTAAGAATCTTCAATAACTTAAAATGCTTAACGTTTAATTCATATTAGATAGAAAATAATTCTTTTTTTAATGTTTATTATAAATTTTTTTCTTGGAAAAAGATCTTTCCCAGTGGAGCGAAAAGAGAACGATCTTTATTTCCAGAAAAAATTTATTTTGAAATTAAACAAAAAAATTATTTTTCATCTCGTCTAATTAAGTAGAGACGTTAAGCATTTTCCGTTATTAAAGATTTTTAATTTTATCGAAATTTTGGATTTTCTACCTCTATGGTTTTGGAGGGTTATTTACTGTCGGTAAGTTACCATTTGCTGATGATATAACATATTTAATTTTAATAATTACTTGTACCATTACCACCTTTTTTTAAATTATCGTTATTTTCTTGAATTAAGGTTCTTATTCTGATCTCTCTAATTGCTTGATGAAAGAGCACCTGGCACGAAATTAGAAGTTCTGTGGTTCGAATCCCAGTGGAGCGAAAAGTGAAAAATCTTTTTTAAAGACAAAATTTAATTTTAAAATTAAAAAAGAATATTGTCCATTTATTCTGATAAGGGCGTTAAGCATTTTCTGTTATTGAAGATTCTTAAGATAAATTCTTATTATTATATAAATTAATATTTAATTACTTAATGAATATATAAATTACATAAATTACGTAAAGTAGTTTTCTGAAATTTTGCGAACTAATTTCTCTAGAAATGGTTCAATTTTTAATCGAAAAATTACTTTTTAGTTTAAAAAGAAGAATTTTCAACAAAGGGTGTCTCCTTTTTTGGTTAAAAAAATAATTTTCTTAAATTTTTTAATTGAAAATTTAATTTTTGTTGAGAGAAGTCAATAAAGATTTATTTCTTTCACAAGCCGAAAATCTTGATTTGTTGAAAATTCGTCTTTTGGCATCGAAATTTTATATTTTTTCTTGTTTAAATTCCATCTTTTTTAATTTTTTTAAAAATTATTTTGTTGAAAATGTAATTACTTTGTCAAAAAACCGTCTTTTATAGTAAAAAACGCATTTTTCATTTAAAACAAACTATTACATTTAAAAAATTGAAAATTGTTCCTGAAATAATATTTTTTCGTTTATAAAAAATTCTATTTTAAAAGTGATTAAGGAAAATAAAAACTTAGTCTCTATCAAAACTGTAAGTAGGTCATATTTTGAAATTGTCAACGTGAGATAAACTGTAATCAAGTTAAAAGTTTATTTTTGTTTCACAGCTCTCTGGATGAAAATTTTTGAAACCTTAATAATGACTAGTGAAATTTTACAAATTTCATTAACAAATAGCCAGTTTTCTACTAAGCATAAAGTAATTTTCAACAAAATTGTTAACTTTTAAACAATATATACAATTTGCAGTAAAATAAGTGAATTTTGAACTAAAAAGAAATTTCAACGAAAAATTAAATAGTTGATATTTCAACCAAAAAATATTTTCATATTAAATAAAAGCCACAAAAATTTTAACAAAAATGACGAAAAAATAGAATAGTTCACTTTTCAGTTAAAAAATTAATTTTGAACCAAAAGAAATTTTTTTTTTTAGCAAATTAATTAAATTTTAGAAAAAGATATGAATTTTTAACCAAAATAAATGAATTTTTTTAAACAAAAAGGATCATTTTCTGTACAAAAAGGTCAGTTTTCAAAAACATAGGTGAATTTTAAAATAAAAAGATAAATTTTCAAGAAAATTAAAACGAATTTTTTTAACTGCATTAAATTTCTACACAAAAGAAGGAACTTCATCTAATTAAATTGTAATCAAAACTAAAATTTTTTAAAATATTTACTTTAAAGCATTATTTCAGTAAGCAATAATGTTATATTTGTTGAATATTAAATTAAACTTAAATTTAGTCTAATTTAGGATTCAATTAAAGTTTATTTAAACATAAAATTAAACAAAAATGTCGTTAAATTTAAAATTAAAATACACTTAGTTCAGTTTGAAATATAAATTAAATTTATTTCAATCTAAAATTTGAATAAGATTTCGCCCAATTTAAAATTAAAATTAAGTTCCATTAAATTAAAAAATTTCAAATGTAAATTTATTTAAATGTTATTTAAATATCGTTTAAAAACACAGAGTCTTATGGAGATGCCTTTCGCGGGCACTATTTTTTTTTAGTTTTGTTTTTCAAACACTTCGAATATCGTTAGGAAAACTTTTTTAAAGATAGAAAAGTTAATTAAAATTTTGAATGGTTGCTCATTTGATTTATTATTATTGACCAGAATAATAAATCAAAGCGCAATTTATTTTTTCATAAACTGGACAATTTTTTGAATTAATTCAAAATTTCAAGAACAAAAAACATCAAACCTAATTTCGATTATCTTTTCCAGTAGATGGAAGTGGCTTTCCAGTAGCTTTAAGCGAAGGTTTTCACCTCCTCTTTAAAAGGCACTATTTTTAGTTTTTTTTTGTTGTATTTTTTTACCTAAACTTTTAGATTTTATAAATTTTGAGATTTATTTTCAGTACCTACTACTAAAATTAATTAAAAATGTTAATTAAATTTTGCAATTGTTTGATCTGTCAGGCTTACCAATAGAATGGAAGAAAAGTGCCGTGGTTATACAGAGCGAGGCACTAGTTGTTTTCATTATCCCAAAAAAGAGGAAACAGTTTCTTGAAAAAATCTCTGAAGAGTTATGATGACAAGTGAAATAAACGCTGTTTTGAAGAAGTTTATACAGAATCCGCTATCTTGTTTTTCTCAATTGTTTCTCAATCCTCAACTACTAAAGCATTCGTGTACATGTAATATTTTGTCAAACTTCCTGTACTTTAAAATTTTTAATGTAGCTTAAATTTTGGGAACTACTGACAGAAGGAAATATTCATACTCTTGTAACTGATAATTCATGCATAAAATTGGCGGAGCTGAAAAATGAAATTAAAAAAATTATTTCTTGCTTTGCGAAATCATTTAACTATATCCGAAATATTTAAAAGATTTTTGTTAGCTTTTTTCACATTTGTAAGATTGCATAAATATTTTTGAAATTAGCAGAAAGTTATTGAAATGTTTGTTCAATCTTTAAAATTTATCCGAAATCTTTGGAAAAATTTGAGATATCTTTATGAATTCTTGGAAAGACTATACAATCAGGAAGAGCCTAATAAAAAGACAGAGGAGGTAAAAGGTAGAGTAGACAAATAGCAAGCTTAAATTAGGAAGTTGGAGGATAAAGAGAAGGAATAAGAAGGAAAGGCCGCGAAAAATAGAACAAAGAATAAAAAAGAAAAAAAAGGAAGAAAGGAAAAGAAACAAATTGATAAAGGGTTTAAGATAAGAGGTGAAAGAGCTAAAGGAAGACGTTTTTGAAATACCTTGAAAGGATAGATGCTAAGATAGAGTTAGAGGAAGTGCAAAGTGTAAGAAGGAAGGTATGAAGAGGAGAGAAAATGATACGGGTAAAACTAAATAAATAGGAAAAGAATAGGGAACTAGAAGGGCTAGTGGGATTGGTACAAGGACTGAAAAAAAATAGTAAAAAATTAGTAGGCTGGAAACTAGGTGAGAACGGAATGGGTGATATAGAAATAAGTAATAGTAGGAAACAGAAAGAGCTGCACGAAAGTATGGATGATTGGAGAATATGCTACTGGAATGCAGTAGGCTTGGAATGAAATAATAGCGAGCTTAAAAGGAAATTAACACAATGGGATGCAGTAGTAATGATGGAGACGTGGCTAGGTAAACACGGATGGAAAAGAGTAAGGTGGAGATTTCCAAGCAGTTATAAATGGTAGGTTCGAAATACAAAGAAGAAGAATGAAAAAGGCAGAACAATGGGAGAAATAGTGATAGGTGTGAGGAAGGAATTTATAACAGAGAAAGCTAAAGGATAGATGAAAGAACGCCAACAAGGATCAATAGTATCATTATTACATCATTGGGCCGTCTCCCTTTCGGCGTAGGCTTGACTCACTCGGTGGGAAAGGAAGGAAGGGGGGTATGAGGAAAGGGTTTTTGAATTTTTAGATTGATCTAGAATTTTCGTATTATTTATTTAAATAACACGGTTATCCCAAAACACGTCCCAATCACCCTATGTAAAGATCCTCACAAAGTCGTCATGTGGGGTTCCCCACTTATGTTCATTAGTATCCAAGGTCTTTTCTTTCAGGCATTATCCACTTTATGGGCAGGAGAAATCAGAGGATTTGAGAGAACTGGTAAAAGAAAATTAATAAGACATTAAGATCATAATTGGAGAAGATTTTAATGCCAAAACGCGTGATAGAGCAGAAGGGAATGAAGTAGCGAGTGAGGAAGAAAATCCCAGTACAAGATACTGAATATATATGTGATATATGATATGATATATCCCGAAAGGAAATATAAAGGGGGATGAGGAAGGGGAAGATACACATTCAAAAGCGGAAAGAGGAACGGTAATTGATTATGTGGTTGTGGATGACGACAGAGTAAAAAGAACAGGAAGAGGGGGTTGGTCAATGAAAAGTGAAGAAAAGTTTAAGAAAAAGGTAAGGAATATCAAAATAAGAGAAGGATATGTGAACGAGGTGATAGAAATAATTATAGGAGTAGTAAAAAGAGTATTAGAGTTTTTAAGCAAATAAGAAGATAGTAAAGGTGGACACAGAAATTTATGGAATGAGGAATTTAACTGAAGAAGAACCAAATGAGAAGGAAATTAAGAAAAAGGAACAAAGGGGTTTCGAAGAAACCTAGTAGGTAGGTTTAACATTTTTCAGAAGAAATCTACGAATTTCTTCATTCACTGAAAGAAGACTCAAAGAACATAAATAGCTTTGGGGAGCTATGCAATTCCCTCATAAAACCTGAAGAAGAATCCCAACCCAGGAGGAGAAAAGAAATATTAGGAGGCATGCAAAACTATTCCTATACTAAGTGCGGCCTATATATGGACTGGATTGAGTACCGCAATGCTTTCGATTTCACCTTTCATTCTGTCTTTTGGAATGCTTAAAGGTTCACAACGTTTCCATTTTAGCATGTCGTCGCCACGTTTTGAACCAAGATATTCCTTTTAATAGTTGCAGAGAGTGTTATGTGCACACCAAGCATCAACTGGAACTTCATATTCTCGACAATTTTTTCTCTTGCACACTCTAGGCCTGGCTTCGTTCTCATTGACTTCGAGAAACGAACCATGCTTGTTATAGAATTTTCGGTACCAGCTAAAAAAACATTATACCCAAGGATTAGAGAAAGAAAGAGAGGTATAGAGACCTTATATGGGAGTTGCCACGATTGCATCCAGAATATTTTATTAAGCTAATCGCCCTTTTCAGTAAGCTCCTAAAGATGCCAATTTTTTACTAATAGCCTGAAAAGAATCTCTACGTGTCAACAAGAAGCTGAAACACTTAAAGAAAAAATGCAGAAGGCAGTCATCCTTGGGTCGCTCCGTGTCCTCAGGGTGCACAAGAGGTTTCTATGATCATCATGTTGTGAGCGTTACAGACTGTAATCACCGATCTGACGGTCGTGACACGTGGTTACGGCCGAAATTGTACCGATAATTAGCTGCAAATGCATATGTGTCATAAAAGTAACAGAACAGGCCTGTATCTTCTCAAGTCAGCTATTTTTCACAAAGCTCAAGGTTATGCCGTAGTAACTTTTCACAAGTAACCTGATGGTGAACCAGCAGGTTCCTTGTTAAAAGTTAGTACTGGAATGACCTTGCCCTTGAAGACACATGTCTTCAGTAATACCTTTATTTTAGAAGCGGAAAGCGACCTTATACAAATTTATTCCACCACACTGCCGGGGGATATGAGGGTGGGGGTGAGTTTAAATTTTCAAGTGAAAACCTATATGATGTATAGCAGATTTAGATTCTCCATCAAGACATACTTAAGTTTTATTTTAAAAGTTTTTTTCTCGAATCGCGCCATATGTCGCTTCCAAATGAAAGACGAATAAGGAAAATGGTTGCCTTGTTTGGAGCTGTGATGCACTTACCTAATACGGCGTTTAACAGCCATGACTGTCCATTATAGCTTGGCACCAAACTTTCGGCTATACTGCAGGGTAAGGATCTCCAAATGTCACGCAGGCGTCGAGTCAGCTGTTTGATGTTGAAGACAAGCTTTCTTTGGCGCTACTAATTCAATGTAGATTGCACGGTGTCTATGGGATTTGCATCTGGGATTGTGAGAGCCAGATTAAGACAGTGATCCTATTTTTCTTTTGCTGCTGGATACACAGGTGACTGCGGAGTGTAGGGTATTTATCTTCCTAAAGTGTCGATTTTTGATTGTCTTGCCCAAACAAATTTCTCTGTAGTCTTTATTAAAACCGTCTTGCAGATTTCAAGCATCCTTTTGGTTATCAGTTTGCCAGTCAACAGCTGCATTACGCTAAACCTTTTTAACAAAACTTTTTGGGCTCACCACGAATTATAGGTGGGATGCTTTTCAAAACACTTGATAATCATCATATCCTTTTTTTTGGTGGTCACACGGGTCTTACTTCTGTCTGGCAAATCGTCAACATTATCTACCTCTTCATGCGACTTAACCCACTTTCTTACAAAGTCCTTTGACTTTCTCATATAGCTCAGCCGCTCTGAAAGTCATTTTGGGTCTTTTTAAATGCGTGCATGGAAACACGTGGCTTCAAACCGACTGACGTAGGCTACAATAATTGTACAATACTTATTTCTCTTAGCTTAAAACAAATGATACTAGACCAAAACTTGAAGTTCATCTTAGACTAACTTTTTATGAGTCCCACCCTATAAATAATCTCATAGATTATTTGATTTTGCGATTTGGTTGTGCTGCTTACGCTCGTTTGTGTTTTATTGGGTGTCATTTATGAAGAAAGTTGCAGGTATATCGAGCATGCTATCACTCTTTATACTGAATGTTTTCCAGACGATGTATGGTCAGGCTCTTCTCTTTACTTATTGGTCAGGAAATTCCCCACTGATGAAAGTGTAGACGCGAAAAAAGGAAATGGTCCAAAAATTATTACTGGAGTTAATATTGAAATCGCAATATTAGCTGCACCTGTTCACAATTCCCATGTCAGTATTCAATAAATCTAAACTGTGCCTCCAGAAGAGATGAGGTCCGTTATATTTCCTTGCCAGATCGCCAGAGCTTACGTCACCGGAAATCTTTTTATGGTCTTATTTAGAATCTAGTTTATCGACAAGTGGCAACATTCTGGACAACATGAAACAGCGAATTAGAACAACTTGTAACTAAATAAAACCAGGCACACTCCGCCGTTTCGTGCAAACTATTGAAGAGCGGATAAACAAGTTCATCGAAGTGGGCAGACACCATTTTAAGAACTTAATGCTAAATGCTCGTCGAAAAGAAGCACCTTCATTATAAGAGGCAGCAGGGCTCACCAAAATCGAACACTGCGATGTTGCGGGTCAAGGGGACTGATCGAAAAAAAACTTACATACTTGGATTAAAAATGAAAAGTTTGCGTTTCCAAAATAAAATGTTGCTTTATAATTTTTCAACACCATTATAACCCTCTTTCCAGGTGGGTGGAAGGAGTATTGTAAATTAAGTTGATTGTAATTTAATAGCTCTCCTGAAAACAATGAAAACATCTTTTCCATTTTTTGTTTTGATGCGCATTTCTCGAACAGTTCACAATTTCGTCATTCGCCAATGATATCCCGTCTGGCGTTAATCGAAAAAACCTCATTCCAATCAAAAACAAAAAGTTTTTTTTGATGACAATTTTTCTTTATATGCATATTTCTTGAGATTTTTCGAGAAAGGAGTACCCAAATATGTAGAAAAGAGATTGGCGCAGAGAATATGAACCAGAACGCCAAGATTCAGATTAGGAAATGAGGTAGGGGTATGTATGTATTGGAAGGTGTAGATAAAGTAGTTGGGAGGAGCTAGCGAAAAGTAGAAGAAAAAGGAAATGGAACTCGCTTGAATTAGAAAAGTAAGAATTGCTCCCTCGCGCCTTAATAAAGTATTTAGGTCGGGTAGGTATGTATTGGGGGGAGTAGATGAAGGCAATTGGCAGGGGATAGGAAACAATTAAAGAAAAAGGAAACGGAAATTGCTGGAATTATAACAGTAAGAATTTGTAAGTAATGGGTAAGTGATAGTAGAAGTAGATTTAGATTTAGTAGCGTTCTTGATTGCTCTCTCGCGCTTAAATAAAGTATTCAGGTCAAGTTAGTATGTATTGAGAGAGTAGATAAATTAGTTGGAAGGGGCTAGCGAGAAGTAAAAGAAAAAGGGAACGGAACTCGCTTCAATTAGAAAAGTAAGAATTTGTAAGTAATGTTTATGTGATAGCATAAGTAGATTTCAATGCGGTTTCCTTCTTGATTGCTCCCTCGTGCCTAAATAAAGTATTTAGGTCGGTTAGGTATGTATTGGGAGGATTAGATGAAGGAGTTGGCAGGGGCTAAAAAATGAAAGAAAAAGGAAACGGGACTTGCTTGAATTAGAAAAATAAGAATTTGTAAGTAATGGTCAAGTGATAGTACAAGTAGATTTGTATTTAGTAGCCTTCTTGATTGTTCTCTCTCTTGCTCAAATAAAGTATTTAGGTGTTATTATTGTATAAAACATTATGAATAAAGAAGTACTTAATTAAAGCATCTTAAGGAATATTTATTATCATCAGTATAACTAAACTAATTTATTCAAAATTAGTCCATTATACTTGAGCAATAATTTTAAAAATAATGAAACTTTTATACTTATCTTTTTCAGATGATAAAACAATTAAACAGTGGGCGCCAGATCCTAAGCGGATCACATATAAATAAAACAAAATGATTTTTACAAATATTTCAAAAATTTTAATCAATATTTATTATCACATTAAAGATTAAATTATTAATTCCCAAGCACAACCAAATTTGTTCAAAAATGGGGGACTTCACCAATTTTCTAAAAATAAGATTGTATAAAGAAATTCCTAAACAAAACTATACTCTATAATTAGAAGTTGCAGGGCGAAATTTAAAACGAATTTCAATGAGAAGGTAGAACAATTTATAATTTAAACCATTTAGAAATTAAAACAAAATCGGGACATGTTAAATAATAATGGGGGAGCAACAGGACAAAATAAATATCAGGGCAATTAGACTCAAACAAATCATTAAATGACCAAAACAAAAAGGGGCACACTACTTTCAAGAAAATTTATTTCGGGAACTAAAACAAGTTATTACCTCATATACGGGATACCGGAATTTCAAAAGTGATTACACTGAACTCCAAAATCAACTCAAAGGACAAAACTTTTTAATTCACTAAATAACCGAATATGCGTTGTTCCAGAAGTTGCTCGACGAAAGATGATAATTTTTCTGGTGTTGCTTTCTTCTTTAAAACCCGGCTGAATCTTAATTGGAATATGCGCTCAGTAGTGTAACTGCAAGGAAAGTACTTTGCCCACTAAAATAGTCTCTTCTGAATTTTGATAATAACTTGTCCACCAATTCGGTCCAAATGATGTTGAATTACTGTCCAAGACATCCTCTCAAAAGCGTATGAAGCAAGCAAGCAGAATACTAAAATCCCTACTAAGACATTTTCCAATTTAGAAATCATAGCACCAGGGACGTTGTCAGTGATATCCGCGCCTGAACTAAAGAAGTCCCCCTCTCATTGCCGGGGATCAACGATAGACCTTCACAGCAAGAGAGATAATAAATTATGCTGCGAGGCGAATGACTTATTTAGGAAATTAATTGTCGGACGAAAACTTGAATCGTAGTAGAATTGGCAGGAAAATTTTAAATAGGTTGAGGTACTCCAATTGACAAAAGGCATCCCGTTTGCTTCTTGAAGTCTCTCATTAGGTCAGGATTTTCTCGAATGATCTAATTTTTGATAGATACATATAATAGAAAAAAGGAAAAACAGGCAGAAGTTCTTAAAGTCTTTGCAGACTAGATAAACATTTTTTAAATAAATTAGTTCTGAAAAAAGATCTTCTGGTTTGCTCCTTTCGGGAATCAAACCACAGAACTTCTGTTTGCACGACGGGTGATTTTCCCTTAAGCTACTAGAGAAATCGAAAGAAGAATCCTTTTTCAGAAATACACGAATTATTTTTCCCGCTGTTGCGTATTCAAATTTGTCAAAGAATCTGTATATGGTTCGATTCGCAATGGATTTGGTTTTAAATTATAGTATTCATAAATTTCTATAATTTTTTTTATCCGTCGTTAGTATAACGAGGATATATTACTCAAAAGTAGATTCTGAAAGTTCCATTTCTAATGTATTAACTATTTTTTACTTACCTTGTAATTTGTCGAATTAATCTTCTGATCTTTAAGTTTCCAGGCATTTCTGAACTTTCAGTATCTTTAAATAATGGTTTATTTGTTTCTAAACTTTGTTTATAAGCCTTAAATTCTAATATAAATTAATGATATCGCCTATTTACTTAATTAACTAAAAAATCAAAGCAACCGAACGCATCTGAATATAAAGTATTCGAAATAAAAAATTAATTATTTTTATAGATTTCCCAAAGTTTGTAAAATTTAAAGTTAGAAACTTTTCAAATGAATGAGTGTAAACTTAAAACGTTAGAAGTTTTGCAACACGCTTTCCGAAATGCACTTCTTTGAACTCAAAGAAGAAATGCATTTGCTTCATAAATCAATGATAAAGCATTTTCATTCAAGGAGAATAACTTTATGTTGCAGACAATTTTAGCAGATGACAAAAACTGACTTATTTATATAAACTTCCATCTTGATAAGATAAAAAAAATCAACAAGGGAAATAATTTAATCGTTTATAACTGTAGTTATTTTAATTTATTATTACCTTCTTGTCTAATAAAATGTCTTACTGTGTAAGAACAACTACATGACTTAATTACAAGTAATAATTTATTTGGAACACTCTCATATAATAGTCAATCCTATAATTAAGTACATATACATAAAAATTTTTATTTGCTATCTGAAGCTGTCACCCCAAAGATCAAAGTAGGAAGGACCCTCAACAATTCAATTAGGCAGTAGCGGCATAAATTATAAATTAAATCGCAAATAAGGAAAAATGATACTAGCACCTAGTTAAGCAAAACTTAAATTGGACTCAACTCAAAAAGTTCAACAACGATAAAAAACAACTGACTAGTTTGCAGAAACACTGCTATAGCAACCTATACATGAATACTTTTGTTATATAAATGTATATCATAGATATACTTTGATGGTTTACACTGACCCTGGTGGGCACTGTACCATCAATGTATGTGGTACACATTTGTTTGGAAAAAAGAAAAATGTTATTTTTATTTGTAGATAATAAACGTCACCAAAAACATTTTTGATTAACATTCTCGCTGAACGCATATCATTAAAAAACGTGAAAAATAGCTTGATATTATCCGTTGTTATTTCGGTTGATGTTAAGATTCGATACACTCCTATATAAGCTCTTCATGTTCGGAAGATTAGGTTCTGGGTTATGATATTGGCTTCGAATATTAAAATTATTATTATTATTATTATGATTATTATGAGTAGTAGTAGAAGTAGTAGTAGTAGTAGTAGTAGTATCAGTCATCGCCCTCAGGGTACCAACGCCATATTGATCCCCAATCCTATTAGCTGGATTGATTCTTAATTTCTGGCCATTAGATGAATCCTGGCTGTTACATGAAATCTGGCTACCAAATGAATGCTGGCTATCCAATGAACTACGACTACTAAATGAACTCTGGCTATCAAATGAATTAAGACTACCAAATGAACTCTGGCCATCATCTGAACTCTGGCTATCAAATGAATTGCGGTGTGCCTTTGACGCAAGCTTAGATAAGGGTACGATATTTTTAGCGGTGCGAATTAATTCTAAGGTCTCTGCAGCACTGTCAATCATCCAATGTGTCATTTGATTGCGACAAGCATGGTTAGTAATTATTTGCAACCATTTTTCCGCTGTAGTGTCTCCAGCTTGATACATTTCACCAGGTTCAGCGTACTTCATTGGGATTTTATGTAGTATAGTAATTCTGCCTTTTCGCCTGATCGGAAAAACACGGCCAGAGCTAATTACTCCAATGATATAACGATCATTGTTGAAAATTGGTTGGCCTTCAGGAATTTTGAGATTATCTATATACTTCCTAGGATCAGGAATTCCTAAACTTTCCCATACGCTAGTCATTCTGTGTGAACTTGATCCTTCTCTCTTCATTGCTTGTGAACTTGATCCTGTTCTCTTCATTGCTTGTAAACTTAATTCTGTAAAAAAAGTAATATATTGAATTAAAGGTTACAGCGATTTTTTAAATTTGGTTGGTTCCATGCTAATGCATTGAACAGATTGATATAAATTTGTATCGATTTATCTAAAGGAAGTTGCTTCTTGTAGAAAATTTTCCAATTTTTGTAACGAGTCTGTAGAAATGGTTTTTAGAATTCAATTTCAAAATGTAATGATTTCCGCATTAAGAAATTTTTATACATAAACTCTAATACATAATTGTTCTTACTGATCATATCCCAGGAAAAAATTGCTTTTTTTTAGAATTCATTAGAAGTCGTATTTTGATCCTAATTGGTGTATTAGCAAATATTTTATAATCTGATCTTTTTATTTTAAATAAGTTGTTTTTTTTCTCTGAAAGTTCTGCAGCTTTTTGAAGATTTCGTTGTTTACCAGTTACTTACTAACACCGTATCAACAATCTTATTTTAATTTTAGATCTCGATTGCCGTCTAGAGATTTTTAACTCTAATCTTTTTTCTATATTTTTCCAACGACAAACTAACAGTATAATTTTGATGTCTAAATAGAATATTACTTTTACTGAAACGGGTATTAAATTTGTATCATTTTTAAAATTTTTTTAAAATCCAAATTTAATTTTTCTTTTAAAAAACTAGTCGAGGCATCTGGAACTTTTTTATCGGATAAGTTAGCTAAGGCGCTTTTTTTCTCTAACACGCTTTATAGAGGGATCCTGAAGAAAATTCCAAATTTTCTAGAGATTACTACGACACGTCTCGTTAATATTTTAGAAATATTTTTTTAAAATCGTGTTTGCGTAGACAGAGACAATCATTGCATTTTAGAGCTCGTAGGATCTAAAACGAAAACAACGAATTGTGACGCGAGAGAAAGTGACGTAAGGGAAAAATGAAAAGACATCACACGTCGCATCGAGATTCACCTAACAATTTTTCGAGAAAAGCGACGAAGTAAATCTTTTACTGGAGAAATAAAAGGTAAGAAACTTGCCTCAGGAAGAGAGGATGTTGTGCGAACGCCTCGACGTTCACCACATCATGGTCGGAGATCCAATTCAGAGTAGAGCTTAAGACGATCAAAATAAGGATGCTGTTAAAAACAGAAATTTAGGGAGAAAGAAAGGGAAATTAGACGCTTTGTTCGTAGATTTCAAAGCAGCGTTTGACTCAGCAAACAGAAAAGTGCTATTGCAGGCAATGAAAGAGAGGGCTGTAGAGAAAAAGTTGGTGGAGAGGATAAAATAAATTTTTACTGAAACCAGAATTAGGGTGGAGATAGGAAAGAAAAAAAGAGTAGGTTTTCTGGACAGGGAGATGTCTAAGGCAAGGGTGCCCGTTGAGTACGCTTCTATTTAATATGCTGATGGCAGACTTGGAGAAGAAACTAAAGGAGAACAGGAAATAAGTAACGGTTTTGGGAAACACCAAACTATAATCTCTAGCACACGCAGACGATGTAGTTCTGTTAACAAATGATAAGGGGATGGACCTAATGAGGAGAATTTTCAAAGAGTATGCGGGAGCAAAAAATTTGACGGTGAGCGTAGATAAGACAAAGGTGATGTGCTACAGAAATAGAAAGAGCAAAATTAATTACGTTTGGAAAATGAACCGATAGAAAGTAGAAGTTGTGGAGTAGTACTGTTACCTAGTTTTTTGGTTTGAGGCAGAAGGGGGAAACAAGCTGCAGGTGAGGAAATGAATTAAATGTGCAAGTAAAGTGATGGGCCAAGTATAGGGCATAGAAAAGAGAAGGTTCCAGGACGATTAGAGAATGAGGATCTGATTGTGCTGTGTTATGGAGTGGAGATCTGGGGATAGAAGGAACATAGGAAAGTTGAGAGGATGCCTGAGAGAATTTTAAGATGGATAATACGGGTTAGCTGGAGTTGCACACGATACTTTTTAAGGGAATAATTGGGGAGGGAAAAAATGGTTACTAGACAAATGAAGAGAGCCTGGAGGTTTGAAGAGGAACTAAAAGGGATGAGGAAAGCAGAATATCAAAAGCATGTTTGGGCGAAATTCGGGAAAACGAGGCGAGAGGCAGTTTGGGAAATTCAAAATGGGAAGAAAAAAGGAGAAAAAGGAGAAGGGTTTGTAATAAGTTACCATTTACCCTTACACTCGCTTTGCCACCCGTATATATTGTTCTTATAGCTTGTAGGAGCCATCTATTTACTCCATACTCTTTCAGAACTTCCCACAGTTTACTTCTATCTGCCTTGTCGATAGATCTTTGTAGGTCAGCAAATACACAGAAAACTTTTTTTCCCACACTCAAACTTTTTTCTGTGATTTGCCTTAAGCTAAATATTTGATGCGCACATGACCTTCCTGGCATAAACGAACTTTGAACATTATTTTTAAGTATATTTTACTTCAGTGTCACACACTTTTTACTACTATTTTTCATGTTGGCTAATTCTGTACTTTTATTTCCATTCATTGCTTTATAAAGTAATTTCTTGCATCCTTCATAGCCGTTTTGTATTTTCTTATATTCTTCTGCTCTCATTTTATCTTTACTTTCTTTAATTAATCGCTTGAGTATCCTCTTTTTGTGTCTGTAATCATTTATACGTCTATTTCTTTCCCCATCGCTAAAAACTTCCACGCTCAAAGCAACCTCAATTTCATCATTCCACCATGCACCACCAGACACTCTTCCTACAACCGCAGTACCACACACTTCGACCGCACATCTGATAATGATATCCCGGAACATAGTCAACGCCGCTTCTATATATTTATTTCGTATAAGCGCCTGTCAAGTTACCTCACCTATTTTTGCGATTACCTTTTATTAAAAATCTTTTTTCACTTCCGATCTCTGTAGTTTCTTAATTTTTATTCGTGTTTGTTTTGTTTTCTTGGTTCTCTTTTTTCTCCATTTAAATACTTTTTGATAAAACTTAGTTTAATTAAAAATTTAAATAAAATTAACTCAAAGTTGCAATTGGCATAAAATTCAGTTAAATTTGAAATAAAAATAAAATGTAAATCCATTAAAAATTTAAATGCAATTTAGTTAAATTTAAAATTTAAATAAAACTTAGTTGAATTTAAAATTTCAATGAAATTGAAATGAAATTTATTTAAAGTTGCTAGTTAAATTATATTTAGTTAAATTTAAAGTAATAATTAAATTTATTTGAATCTAAAATCTAAATAAAATTTAGTTAAATTAAGATGAAATTTAGTTCAATTTTAAATTTAAATACAATGTAGTCAAATGTAAAATTTAAATGAAATGTATCTAAATTTAAAATCTAAATAAAACATTGAAATTTCCAATTAAAATAATATTTACTTAAATTTAAAATTAATTTTAATGTAAAAATAGACGAAAATTTATTTAACTTTAAATAATATTTAGTGAACTTCAACTTTAGATAATATTATTTTTAATTTATAACTTATTTAAAATTAAGCTAAGTTAAAAATTAAAATAAACTTTAAATGAAACTTAGTTAAATTTAAAATTTAAATGAAATCTATCTAACTAAAAATTTATTATTGCATATTTTAATTTAATTACATTTAAATTAAATGGGAAGACTGAAAAATCCCGAAAAATAAAATTCCCAACAGTGTGAAATTCCCGAATTGGAAAATTTCTGAATAATAAAATTCACGAATAATAAAATTGCTAAAAAATAAAAAGACTGAATTGAAAAATTCCCGATTAATAAAATTCTCGAATTACAGAATTCCCGAATTGGAAAATTTACGACAGTTTATATTATTACCACATTAAAAAAATATATTATCCTGAAATATTTTATTAAAAGTTGTTGGTATTTTAAAGTCAAACAATAATTTTAGAAATTTTAAATATTAAAATTATTTTAATAAAAACCATTATAGTATTTGTAATTAATAATCAATAATAAATATTTAGGAAATTTTATTATTCACGTATTTTAAGATTCGGTAATTTTCCAATTCGGTGATTTTATTTCTCGGGATTTATCATTTACCCAATTTAAATTTTAAATGTATATAAAATTTACTTAAAATTAAAACTTCTTCAAAAGTAAAGGGCAAATAAAATTTATTTAAATTTATAACCTAAATCAAATTTAGTCAAATTTAAAATTTAAATAAAATTTTGTTAGGTTTAGAATTTGAATATATTTTTGCTGACATTTATTTCAATTTAAAATTTTAATAAAATTTATTTAAATTTTATTTAAATTTAAAATTTAAAATCGTATTTACTTGAAATTCAATTTATTTGAAATTTAGTTAAATTAAAAATTTAAATAAAAGTTTTTTGAATTTAAAATTCAAATAGGATTTAGTTACATTAATATTTGAATATATTTTTGTCAAATTTATTTAAAATAAAAATTTAAATCACATTTAGTCAAATTTCAAATTTACATCAAATTTAATTAAATTTATATTACGAATAAAAAATCGTTAAATTTCAAACATAAATAAAATTAAGTTAAATTTTAAATTTGAATTAAATTTAGTTATATTTAAAATGTACATGTCATTTATTTAAATATAAAAATATAAGTAGAATTTTGTTAGATTTGAAATTTAAATAAAATTTAGTTAAATTGGAAATGTATATACAATTTTTCTCAATTCAAAATTCAAATAAGTTTACGTAAATTAATTTAATATTAATTTTAATTTTATTATTAATTTAATTTTGGATTAGATATAGTTAAATTTAAAATTTACATAAAATTTACTTAAATTTAAAATTTAAATTACATTTATTCAGCTATAGAAAAAGTAAATAAAATTTAATCCAATGCAAAATGTTAGTAGGATTTAAATAAATAATTTTTTTTTATGAAATATAGCTTAATTTTAAATATTAATAAAACTTAGTTAAATTTCAAACTGAAATGCATTTATATAGTAAAATTAAAAATTTTTAAACAAATTTTGTTCAATTTAAAATTCAGATACAATTAGGGTAAATTTAAAATTTATATACTATTTAGTTAAATTAAAAATTTAATTAATATGTAGGTACATATAAAGTTAAAAAAATGTAATTGAATTAATTTAAATTTTAAGTTTTAACTAAATTTATTTAAATATAAAAATTTAAATAAAATTTACTTAAGTTTCAAATTTAAATAAAACCTAGTTAAGTCTAAAATTTAAACAAAAATTTACTTAAGTTTAAAATTTAAATGCAATTTAGATAAATATAAAATTTGAATATAATTTAGCTAAATTTTAAATTTAAATTAAATTTATT
>JAAAKG020135717.1:0-13437 GCA_010014905.2 Druon quercuslanigerum | reverse complement strand
CGTCTCTCCGTAGCTCAATTGGTAAGAGAATCAGACCGGAAATCTGAAGGTTCTGGGTTCGGATCCCAGCGGAGATAGAGACATTTTTTTCACAATCTTAAGAATAATCAATATTTTAATTATATTGATATAGACCAGTAGACAAAAAAATTAACATCTAAAATTAATAATTCATTATTATTTTATTCATATGGACAATTAAATGTGTCTTAGAAAGACCTATCTTTTCTACTTATATAGTTTCTCTTTCTAGTATAACGGTTGATATGTAGTAATAAACATTTCCCAGAAAATAAATACCATAAGTATCGACGAAATAACATATTTAAGGTCCTTAATTATATTTATTGAAGTCAAACAGTGTCTTACGGTGATGACTTTTTCTACTTAGCCTGGGATGTTTTTTTAATTTGTCAGTAATATAATTCAATATATATTGTAGCATGATATACTTGTATTAAAACCAAAATACATTCAAAATTATTATCAACATAAAAAAATTAAATAATGCGTCTTATCACAACCTGACTTTTATACTTATCTAGATTCTCTTTCTAGTATAGGGGTTGGTATGTAGGAATGGAAAATTTCGGGAGAATAAATATCATGAGTAGCGATAGAATAACATATTTTAGGTCTTATTTATATTTTCGGCAATCACCAAGATTCTTACCATGGTGCCTGTTTTAACTTATCCTGAGATATTTTTTAATTCACCAGTAATATTAAGTAATATATATTATAACATGATTTAATTGCATTAAAAAGAACAAAAAATAATTTTTTTACTTATATGGAAAATTAAATATTGCGTCTTAGCACGACCTACCTTTTCTACTTATCTAGTTTCTCTTTCTAGTCTTAGGATTGATATGTAATAAATACAATTTTCCATTAAATAAATATCATAAGTATCGATGGCATAACATATTTAAGGTCCTTATTCATATTTTTTTATGTCAACTGGCGTCTTACCATAATTACTTCTTTTACTTATTCTGGGATATTTTTTGATTCCTCAGTAATACAATTCAATATGTATTATAACATGATTTAATTGTATTAAACAGAACACAACATTCAAAATTTTTATCAATATATAAAACCTGAATAATTTGTCTTCTAACGCAACAATAGGCATAATTTTTTCGCAAATAATGTGTCATAGTACGAACTACCCTTTTTTACTTATCTAGTTTATCTTTCTAGTATAAGGATTGTTATGTAATAATTAAAATTTTCGAGAAAATAAATATCATAAGTATCGATGAAGTAACATATTTTAGGTCCTTATTCATATTTTCGGAAATCCCCCAGCGTCCTACCATGACGGCCTTTTCTACTTGTTTTGGGATATTTTGTTACTTCGTCAATAATATAACTTAATATGTATTATACATAATTTAATTGCATTAAAAACAACATACAATCCTTTTTTTTATCAATATATAAAAATAAAATAATGTGTCTTAATACGATCTACCGTTTCTACTTATCTAATTTCTCTTTCTGGTATAAAGATTGGTATGTCTTGCAAATTATCCTGATAATGGAATTTTTAATTTCGTGAATATTAAAAAAGTAATATGCTTTGCAGCAATTGAAAATTTTTTAAATATAATGATATTTTTTAATTAATCACAAATTTAAGATGTTATAGATAACTAATAATTAGATGCATTAGTTATAATGTGATATTGTTAATACACAGTTAAACAATTTTTACTATAATTTTTAAATTAAATAAATTTCTTGTAGAATGACTATAGAATCAAACTTTGAACACACGGAATCAAGAGCTAACATTTCTGTTTATGAAATGTAAAACAATTAAATTTTTATTAACTTTATATTAAAAAACATTTATTTTCCTTATATTACGCTCCTTTTTGTCGACATAGTTAAATTTTTTAAGTAGAATCATCTTTAAAAACAATCTGAAAAACAATTTCAATTTTTCACAAATTATGTTGTTCATACTGTAAAATTTTTAGTTGGTGCAGTTTTTTGCGTCATGGATGTTTTGGTTAATTAGTTGAATGAGTCATATACTGCGAAATAGGTGTAGCCAAAGAAGAATAATATATTTTTGATAACTTAATGATATTGACATCGCTCTCCGTGTCTGACCTTGAAAAAATATCAGTCAAGATTTTGTTTGCCCTTAAAAAGAAAAGTTAATCGTCACATATTATTTGGATATTTAAAAAATTTCTTATATACAATTGTGTATCATCAATTCCCATGACTTGTTTCGCTACTTTATACCATTAACTAATTATAAAAAGATCAAATGGATTGCTTAACATTCATAATATTCTACCCTGTAAAAAATTAAATATTTATGCATATATATTTTTTTTTCTTGATAATAGATGTGGTAAATAAATAAGGCAAGACAAAAATAAATACACAATAAATTTTGGTGATAAATAATCTTTATTTAGCGCATATGTAACAAGATTAGACATGCATTAGATTGATTTTACATCTGACTTTTTTGTCACAGATCAACTTAGTTTTGACCTGAGTTCAATTTACAAAATGAAACTGTTTAATGAAGTGGTGTTATACCCCTCTCGCTACTTCTTGGGGGGGGGGCACCGAGTGATAGGTCAGTTGCGTTAATGACAGATTTCAGTTTAGACTGTTTAATATGTAAGTTCGTTTGGCTACTAACCAATCCGAGTCGTCTCTGGCGCCCCCCAAAGGAGTGGGGATAACTTCACCATTCCCGATGTACCAAATCAACCCTCTCGTGAAGATGAGACTTTGTGCTCCATACCGTTAATTTATAGATCCATGACTATAGCTTGACGCCGATTAGGATGTATAAAAAAGTTTATAGGATACCTCGCCTGATCATGCTCGGTCATTACGTATACATCGTTTGTAGCAGTTAAGTTTACCATTACCCGTACATGCAGTTGATTATATATTCCGCGCACCCAATAATGCCTGTCAACTATTGCCACGTTTAAATCACTTCCGCGTGATCTTAACCCAAAGAAAGGTGGTCGTAAAGGGATAAAATGGCCAGAACTGTTTGTCGTAAGAATATTTTCAGGAAAGCGCCTACGCTGAATTATTATTTCATTATTCGTATTCCCGGCAGGTGTAGTGGGTCTTGGGGGTCTGGATTGGCTGGGTGTATATTGTGGGAGATTCCGCCGCCCTGCTCCCAAGTCTGTAAGAAAAAATAGAGGTGGGAATAAAATATACTCAACTCCTGATATATTAGAACAAGTTCGGGCATGGCTTGCAGTGGCCTTCAGCATAAATCGAGGGAATCTAAAACTAAACTCTCAGGGATCCATGAACTACTTTTGCTGGATTTGTGCCCATGCTATCATCCGTCAGAACAGATGCGCTGAGACTTATAAATAAAAAAACTTCCATTCACAATTTAACAAATGCAAATAAACAGGGAAGAAAAAGAATGCAACATTTAAAATCCCTTGCTTCTTGTTAATACTATCTTCAGTATCTCTTTGTTCGATAGACATTTAAATTCGATTCAAATTTACTTCACTAATTTTCTTTTCTTTTTTTTAGAAACCTTCCCGAGAGGCGTAAAATTCCGTGACGCAATGTCAGAAGCGAGTTTTTAGATTGAATTATTTCAAAAGGAAGGTGAATATACTACAATTAGTAGTATATTTAATATAATATCTATGATATTATGATATATTATTATTTAATACCTACCAAAAAAAGGAAGGAAAGCCGCAAGGGTTAAAAGAAGGTTGATAGAGAAATTCATTTTTACGCCAACTGAATATTATATGCTCGATGGCGTAGCAATACTTTTAACTTACATAACAGATTTTTAATTGGATTAAAGATGTGGAAATTTGTATTTGTATTTCATAAATCTTCTTTTTCATAGCTTAATGTGTATCCTTGAGAACACGTGCAGCAAGAATTGTCTTATTTGCAAAATGTTTAATTAAATGTTACATAATTCCGAAAAAATTAAGTTAACGAACCGTCTAATATTATGAATTTTTTTCATAAGATCAACCTTGTCTCCAACTCCATCAGGGTAACGTTATAAATAATTTAGCAATTTAGTAAGGTCACACCGCCAATTGGACACTTCTGGCCTCATTCTCTATCTTTTTAATACACGCAGGACTAGAGTTCGTAAATGTTCAAAAACAAAATCTTAAAAACACAAACTCAACACTTGTACTCAGATGTACTTGAAAAAAAGAGTACAATGTAAAGTGTTCTCAAATTGTGATTTCTATTTCTATCTGGTTTTTGGAGTGAAAAAAACTAAGCAACTAAAATGCTTATAAGAATCTAAATAGTTGTGTAGGAAAGACGCAGTTGATATTAAATATCATTGTTGTGATTTATAACTATTGTTTGTTGCTTAGTCATTATTTTGTTCAGTCTAATCAATATTCTTAAATAATATTTTTTTGACATAAAAAGTTAAAATTAAAAAAAAATGGAAGTCTGTACACCTGTTTGGAATTTTTCTACTTTGTTCTGTCAAGTCTAACGTGCGGGCAAAACCTAGGGAAAGAAATCGACAAATATTTTTTATCATTTTGACAAATACTATGGAAAATTCCGTTTAAAATAACCCTAAAGTCTTCAAAATTGTTAATTATTTTCCAAATTATTAAAATTGTTTAAATTCGCTTTCATCATACTCAGAGGAAAAAATCTTATGGTAAATTAAAACATCAAGGCAGTTAAGCAGCAGCTCAAAAAAATGCGTGTAGATAATTTCCGCGAAGAGTGTTGGCATATGGTTTATGTTAATCGAATCACAATTGCACGAAATTTTTATAATCTAACTGGCAAAAAAAAAATAAAGTAAAATAGCTGGCTCACATAAATGAACTTCAATCTTGTTTTTTGCCTCCTTTGTTTTTTATACTACTTAATGTCAGCAACTGTTAATAATTAGAAAAATATTCCCTAAGAACTTTAGGCTGGGTCGAGTCCCATGAGCACGTGTGATTTCGTATAATTTTGTAATATTTTCTTCAACAAACGTTAAGGGACGTCAATAAGTTTTGCAAAATTATTTTGTTTTTATGTACAGGGTAATTTTTTTAAACTTTAAACTTTAAAATATCACGAAAAATAGGCACTGAGTGAAAAAATGTTATGAATCAAAATTTAATCACTCTTAGGAGTACATACACTAATGTTAAAATCGGTCTCCCCATACCGCCCCCTATGTGTGGGGGTGGGAACAAGTTCGAAAAAAATGTTTAAAAAATTGAAACGAGAAAAATATTTTACAAAAATCATACGCATTTTTATCCAAAGAATCCGAATATGCACTTCTTTCCCTTTAATTGTATAAACATGTTGAAATAACACAATTCTCTCTTTTAATTAAACAAAAATTAATAGTTCAAAATTCATAATTTTATTCAAAATATACTAAAAATTTAAATTTTCGACCAAGATCCAGACAAATTTTCAATAAAATAGATAAATTTTCAACCAAACATAGAATAGAGTACTTTCAGTTATAGTAACAACTTTTTAACAAATCAAAACAAAATTACACGGAATTATTAAATTCTAAACTAATCAAATAAATTTTCAACCAAAACAATTAAATATTTGTAAAAAAAATTCACAACAAATCAAAAAGAATAGTTTTGAACCAGAAAGGTATAATTTTTAACAGAATACCTACACTTTATCCAAATTTAGAATTTTGAAATTAAAATTCAATAATAATAAATTATATAGGAAATAGGAAAATTTTCGTGCACCTTTCAACCTAATAATTCAATTTTCTACCGGAAAGTTTATTTTTCTAGCAAACGAATGTCAAAGTTTGAAAGGAATCCTATAAAAAAACTATTATGTTAATTAAATTTTTATTGAACTTTGTGTCATTTTAATAAGGCCATCCTATTGGAATATGATTATTAAAATATATGTATACTTTTTTAAGTGAACAAGTTTTGTTTATAAATCTTGAAAAAATTGGTGACAGAAATTTTAAAAATGTTCTACCATACTAAAAAATATCGGAAACTGCACCGGAATCTAGGCAGGAAATGAAATCAGAAACGACGCCGGAAACTATGTCGGAAACGACGCCGGAAACTATGTCGGAAACGACGCCGGAAATGACTGCATAATTGACTACGGAAACAAAATCGGAATTTGGTATCGGAGCCGACGTCGTTTTCGGCTTCATTTCCGATGCTTTTTCCAGGGTCGTTTACTGCCCTTTTTGAATAAATATTTTTAAAATATTGAAATAACAAACCCTCCCCACCATATTATTAAGTCTATGGAAATTCACAGGGAAAATTAATCTCGTAACGAATCGCTTTCGAAGGCTGTGCGTGTGTGTAAACAAATTGAGCGGTTACTAAGCAGCAGGATTTTATGGAATTATAAAGTAATATAATTCGGTTAAATTCTGATATCATTGTAATTCGAAAAAATTAACGAAGCAGTGGCGAAGTAAGTATTTACGTTGCAATTTAATATTATGTTAATATTTCAGGAGAAAAAAACACATTAGTAGCACATTAGTAGATTCTTACATAAAATAAACCAAAATCCTTTTTTATTCACTACAAAAAACTAAATATTTTTAGAAATACAATGTTGATAAAATTTTTTCACGTTTTTGATTTTTAAACCCTGAGAACGTATGACAACATTATATTGAAAAATATAAAATTATGGCCAACTCCAAACAGCCACTCACTATTTGCGAATTTGTTTATAATTAGGCTTGAATATTTTGTATGAATTTCTGCGTGGAACTGCGTAGAATTCCAAGTGAAATTAATTTTATTTTCCACCATTCGAATAAAAAATATGCGTTTCATATTTTTTTTCAGGCTCGAATTAAAATGTTTGGCTCCTTTACTTAAAAAAATCAATTTTCTGCTGGAGCTGCTAGCTCACACTAATCTAGTACCTCCGCTTCCTGAATTTAAAAAATAATAAAAATTCAATTCTACTAGAATTTTGGGCTGTTATAGGCTTTTGAAATTTGCAAACAAAATTTTACCAAAAGGATCTTCAGTTTCAAAATCTACCTTCTTAAAAAATTTTAATTTTTAATTAAAGTAGAAGTGCTACGTTCCTGTAAGCTAGCACCTTCACACGAAGATTGTTTTTTTGCAAAAAGTAAAGAAGCCCAAACATTTTAATTGGTGTCCAAAAAAAGTTCGAAACTGGAGGAGATAGTCTACCAGACCTTTTTTGGCACGCCTTTATGCACATGGAATTGAATGTTGAATTTGCACGCCATAATGTAATAATTAATAAATCACTAAAAGCCGAATTTCTATTGTTTTAACTATAATTCTTAATCATCCTTTTCCTTAAATCCCTTTGGTCACATATCTAATGTAAATTTGTCTACAGGTTTAAAGATTTTGAAACTCTTTATTTAAAGGATAGACGGTAAACAAGGCCAGAAACGACATCGGCCACGTCACCGGAAACAACCTCTGTAATGGCGTCAAAAATGACATCGGAAACGACGCCGGAAACGACGTCGGCTCCGATCCCAAATTCCGATTTCGTTTCCGACATCATGTACGTAGTCGTTTTCGGCGTCGTTTCCGACGTTATTTCAGCCGTCGTTTTCGATGTCGTTTCCGTCGTCAGATTTTTCAATAGGGTAGCGATTAGAATTTCGATCGAAAACAACCATTAGAACTGTTTCAAAAACTTTTACAACTAAAAACTTTCGTCAAGGTTTATGTTGAATTGCTTTCCGACCCCAATAGTAGAATTTGGAAATCTTTCGTGATTTTGTTTTTTGAGAAATGTCGGTTCTCTTGTTTGAATCTTAAAGAGTTGTTAAAACAACCCCTGAAATAATTTAAAACACTTGTCCCGCTAGATTACTTTTCCCACGTTTATTTTGAATTGACGACAGCGGAAACGACGTCGGCTCCGATCCCAAATTTCGACTTTGTTTCCGACATCGTTTACGTAGTCATTTTAAGCATCGTTTTCGACGCCGTTTCAGCCATCGTTTTTCGATGTCGTTTCTGAAGTCAGATTTTTCAGTAGGGTACCTTTTTGAATTTTAATCGAAAACAACCATTAGAGCTGTTTCAAACACTTTTCCAACTAAAATTTTTTTTCAACGTTTATGTTGAATTGCTTTCCGACCGCAATAGTAGCATTTGGAAATCCTACGTGATTTCGGTGTTTGGTTAAGGTCAGTGTTCTTGTTTTAATCTTTAAGGGATGTTAAAACAACCTCTAAAATAATTTTAAACACTTCTTCCGCTAGATTATTTTTCCCACGTTTATTTTGAACTGCTTTCCGAACCAACAAGTAAAATTTGTAAATCTTTCGTGAATACGGTTTTTGAGAAATGTCGGTTTTCTTTCTTGAATCTTTAAGGTTAAAACAACTCCTAAAATAATTTAAAACACTTTTCCCGATAGGTTACATTTCATACGTTTATTTTGAATTGACTTTCGACCTAAAAAGTAGAATTTGGAAATCTTCCCTTGCTTACTTTTCCAAAAATTATTTTAAATTGATTTCCCACCCCAGTAGTAGAATTTGGAAATCTTCCATGATTTTAGTTTTTGAGAAATGTCGTTTTTTCTTGCTTAAATCTTTAAAGGATGTTAAAACAACCCCTAAAATAATTTCAAATAATTTTTCCAGCACATTACTTATCCACCGTTTATTTTCAATTGATTTCCGGAACATTGCTATAACAAGAAATCTCCGGTATGTTTGATTTTTGGGAAATGTCGATGTTATTTTTTCAATTAATAAGGGATGTTAAAACAACCCTTGAAATGAATTTTCGCTAATAAAATATGTTTGCCACATTTTATTGTCAAATAATTTCCGACCCCTTGTAGCAGCAATAGTTTTTAAAGGGAATATCCGAGTAAGCATGGAAAAATACCTCCAATAGGAATAAAATGTTGAGTCAGCCATTTTAAGTCATATAGTAAAAAAAAAATTTTGCTAAAATTTTAAACCGTTAGCCTATATATATATATATATATATATATGGTAACGCCTATATTCGTCTTTATTATATTTCTCTGCTTCTATTGTTAGAAAAAATGAGAGAAACTTTAAAGAACTTTTTTCAATCATTTTCACAGTGCATGATTAAAAAAAAAATATTGGCGGAATATTAAATAAAAACAAAATTTTAATAAAAAAAATCATGTGCTAAAACTGCTTTTATCGTGATTTCTTCAGATTTTCAAATTTGGAGGATTTAAGCCCAGAAGATTAAAAACAGTATTTTTATATCTGTAAAAATTTAACTTTCAATTTTTGGTGACAATCCCCACCTCCCGAATTTGTTGGAATATTGCGACCCGCAATACCCTTTATTGTGTCCGGAAAATACCCCAAAAATCTTGGAATTTTTTCAAAGTGAATTATTTTTAATCAATAAGTGACAAATTTCCAAGTATTTGCAAATAATTTTAAATTTTCAAACAATTATTATTTGTTGAAAGAATTTTTTTTACATCCTGCAAAGTTCTTATTTAACATATTTCGTAATAATTCAAACAATTTTCAATTGATTAAACATTTTTGTAAACTAAAATCGTAAGAAATTATTATTTTCTGAAAATATTAAGAAAATTATTGAATGTTGAGAGGAATACATTTTTAGAGGAGATTAAAATAATAACTTTGCTCACTTTACAGGGGAAAAAATTGTTTAAACAAATTAACAATTTTTAGTTTTAAAAAATGAACATTAATGAACGTTGTGTAAATTATCCTGAATGTTAATAACTTTTCATGATTTGCAGCCGATGAAAAAATGTTCAAAGAATTAAAAATTATTTGAAAAATACTTAAGAACTCGTCACTTATTGACTAAAAATAATTCACATTCAAAAAATAAAAAATAAAATACCGTCTTTAGCATGAATTTGATAGAAAACAGTTATTTTGAATTTTTGGGGCTTTCTCCGAGCACCATAAAACTGGATTGGAAGTGTCAAAATTAAAGTTTATTAGGTGAAAATCTCTAATATAAAAATTAATGTTTTTAATCTTTTTCACTTAGATCCAGTAAATTGAAAAATATGAAATACTTTCACAACAATCACACAACAAAATTCTTTTAATAATTAAAAAAATTTGTTTGAATGTTAATTTCCCCCTAAAAGATTTTTTAAAAATCCTACATCTTCAGAATGATTAAAAAAAGTTTTGTGAATTTTTTCAGATATTTTCTGATTACAAGAATAGAGAAAAAAAATCAAATAGATGTTTAGTAAAATCCAAAACGACGATAGATTTAAAAAATATTCTAGTGCATTTGGTAATTAGATCGACATTTCGCATCAATCAAAATAACTTGAGATTCTTTGATTATACTTCTAAGGTCGGAAATTATTTTACAATAAATGTAAAAAATATATTCTAAGAGTAGAAATCGTTTAATTTATTTTAAGTTTTTCCTTAAAAACATTGGGGGAAAAAGTAAAGTGCTACCTTGACTAATTTTTTATGATTTCCTTGATTTCTTAAATTTTTATTTTATTAATATTGCCCATCGTCAAATTTCTGTGGCTGCATGATTTGCAGTAAAGAGATTGTTTGTAACGAAAATAGAGTAAGGTGAAATTTATGAGGCAATAGGGCAAAAGATGTGACAAAATTATCTTTAATTAAACACTTCTATTCGTTATGTTTCACATTAAAAAATTTATTATATATTTTATATTTTTAATTAATATTTCTATCAATCTTTAGTGAATCACTTTGCTTTAATTTAATTACTAGAGTTTCACTAATAATTTTTCAACTATTTTTATTTAGATGGTACATGAAAAGTAAATTTTATTTGATTGGGAATTAATTATAATGATTACAACAATCAGAATTGATAAACTGTTTTTTCAAACTTTAACATAAATTTATCTAGATGTATCAAAAATTAATATTCATTTTACAGACTTCCTAAAGTCAAATTTTTAATTAAGGAGAATGAGTCTAACAATGACTAAATTCTAAATTTAATTCCTAACATAAAACTTTTTTGCAAAAATAATAACTTTATAGGTTAAATATAAAATTGTTTGTTTTCTTACAATTTAAACAAGCGTGAAGAAAAATAAGTAGAGATTTTAGTTTCCGTGATGTTTACTTAATGTTTATACAATAGATTGTAATAATGCAATATTTTGTACAATTTATTTGTTTAGTCAATTAAGATATTTCTTTATATTATTTTTTTTTAAATTATTTTTTAAAGGGTACATATTTTATGTTAAAAATTAAAATATATTTCTAAAAACTCGTTTTTTCAAAAAGTGAGTTTCAAAATTCAGATTTTTTACCTGTACACTTTTTTGAAAAATAAAACTCGGATCTGTCCCACTGATAAAAAAATTTTTAAAAAAATTTTGTTTTAAAAAAGAACTTTATTTTGTGGTTAATGGGTGCAGAATTTTATAACTTTTCAACTTATTTTAAGGAAAAAAATGTACTTGACGTATTAGCAAAATAGCACATGTTGCGCAATTTTTTATAAACAAGATATCTTGAAAGCGTTACTTAAAAAAACAATTAGCAGACCATTTAAAAAAATAACATAAGGGCTTTAGTATACTATCTCTCTTCAATAATTATTATACTTCTTTAATTTTTATTCTTTTATTTTATTTAATTTAATTATTCTCCATAAATCTGAATTAGTAGTAATCAGTTAAAAACTACTAATTCGGAACGCTTATTAATTCGAATACTGAGTTTTAATACAGAAATTAACAATTTTGTGAAAAAACAAGTTGGTATGCTCAAACGCTCCGTCAGGGGAAGCTAACATTGAGCGTTACTGATATTGCACTTACGTTTTTGATTATTAAACAAAATGAGTTTTTTTTGTTGAAATAACAGTTTTGAACGGCAAATCAGAATACTATTTATATTAGGTATGTAAAAAAATCAGAGCAAAATATTCAACTGGGCGTCCTTAAACTTGTTTCCAGTTTTATCACTCTTATAACTCTCCTTAACGGGACTGAAGCGTCTCGGGTTGTCGTCACATCCAAAATACGTCTATGAGGAGGCTTTGTGCAATGCAATATTCGAACCACATAATCTGGAGGCAACTTGGCTCGCTGGACTTAGGAAATTTTGTTGAAAAAAGTTTTTATTGTTGTTTTTTAAAATTGAAAATTAGCGTCTTTTCGCGCCTCTAAAATGCAACGCGCCAGCTGACACTGTATGTTGGACTGCAGTCACCCGGTTAGTTTTTAAGTTGCATACGATCTCAAGTACTGATTTTTTGAAACAGTATTATAATAATTTATATATAATAATTTTTGGAAAATATATAAAATATAATATCCTCCTTTCGGCCGGTTATAAAGCTATTTTTCCTATCACCAAAGCCCTTAAAATAATAAAATAATAAAAAATATTATTGTCTATGTTTCTTTTTTTTTCGAAAGTTTATTTTCAGTTATTCAGAATGTTCACAGGACTTCGAATTTAATTTAAAAAATTTTAATTATCAAGTAAAATTATTAAGTTTATATGTGTAAATAAAAATAAAGTCTTTATTAATTTAAAAAAACTGTAAATGAAATTAATTTAATTTAACAGGATTTATGTGTAGAAAAAAATTTTAAATTTAAAAATTCTAATCTTAAAAGAAATGAAGACATTTTTGTATTTGACTTTATAAATTGGAAGAAGGCTTTTTTTAAATTTTTAACATGTTTACTGAGCTTAAGAGAAGAATTTTTTAATTTTAGTTTTGGTAAAGAAACAACCAAAAAGCATATATAATTATATTTACAAATAGAGGTCAGACGAAGGACACGCCGAATACAAAGAAAAATAATTATAGAGAGATTCTTTATTTTTAAGACTTTTATGAAGTTCATGCTCCTAGAAGTGGCAACACTTAAATATTTTTATCAGAGAAGATTTATTTATTATAAACCATGTTTTTCCATATTCCTTGTATTTTAATTATAAAATCTCGACGGGCTGTGAGTCACAGTTGCACCTAACGCTGGGGTGGCGCTTTACTGACCGGGGCGTAGTTTGCGCGAAAGAAAATCCATCGCGCCGGCAAATTAAAACATCAACAGTTTGTTAACTACTAATCCAATTGATCTAAAACTTTTCAGAAAACTTCCTTGAACCTTCCTGAAAAACTTTCTTGCTGACAGTTTTCGCTTGCCTAAAATTCGCTCGACTCCCGAAACGCTAGAAGTTGTTTGCGCACGAACTATGCGCCGTCTTCGAAAAAAATTATTAACAATTTTTCAAATGAACATTTTTATGTTTTGCTAACACCATCAGTCGCAGAATATCACAATTCGTATTTCTGATCAGCTTTATTACAAAATATAACAAACTTTTCATATCGCTGCTAGTTGAAATGAAAAAAATCAAAATATTTTGATCAGAGAAAAAAACAGTTTTTCGTAAATAATTCGAAAAATAAAAAA
>JAAAKG020135716.1:0-13437 GCA_010014905.2 Druon quercuslanigerum | reverse complement strand
CCAAAAATCAATTTTTTTTAAATTCATGTATTTTTATTAAAAGTTCATATTTTTTGTTGCAAATTGATCTTTTTGGTGCAAAATTTATTTCTTTAATTGAAACTTAGTTTTCTTCATTGAAATTAAAAAAAGTTTAAAAATTGAACTATTTCCTTAAAAATTTATTTGATTTCATTAAAAATTTATTTTTTTATTGAAAATTTCTGTATTCCATTGAAAAATCTTTTTTTGTCTAACATTAATTTCGTTGGTTGAAACTTTATCTTCTTGGTAGAAAACTTGTTCGATTGGTTCAAAATTTAACAACAATGTTTAAAATTCATTCCAAAAATAAACTTTTTTTATTTCATGCATTTTGATTAAAAATTCATCTTGTTTGTTTCCACTTGATCTTTTTGGTACAAAATTTATTTCCTTGATTAAACATTAGTTTTCTTTATTAAAATAAAAAAAAGTTTAAAAATTTGTTTAAAAATTAAAATATTTATTTGAAAAATTGTTTTGTTAAAAACTTGACTTTGTAGGTAGAAAAGAAATCTTCTTGGTTGAAAATTGTTCTTTTTGATTAAAAAAATTGAAAATTTAACTATTTAAATACAATTTGTTTAAAATATCATGTATTTGGTTGAAAATTTCTGTATTTCATTGAAAATTCTTTTTTTGTCTAACATTAATTTCGTTGGTTGAAACTTTATCCTCTTGGTAGAAAACTTGTTTGATTGGTTCAAAATTTAACAAATATGTTTGAAATTAATTTCAAAAATTTATATTTTTTATTTAAAATTGATCTTTTTGTTGCAAAATTTATTTCTTTGACTAAAAATTTATTTTTTACTGAAAATTTAACTATTCCATATTTGGTTAAAAATTCATGCATTTTATTGAAAAATCGACTTTTTAGGCACAAAATTAATTTTTCGGTTGAAAATTTATCTTTTTGGTTACAAACGTATTCCGTTGATTAAAAATTCAAATATTTTGTTTAAAATTCTGTTGTTTGTTGAAGATTCATCATTTTAGTTGAAAACCCTTATTTTTTGTTCCTAAATTTAACTATCTAATGTAACTATTTTGTTGAAAATATATATATTTTTTTTAATATTCTTGGTTGAAAATTTATTTTTTTGGTTGATAAGTCACTTCTTTGGTTAATAAATAATTTCTTTTTGTTGAAAGTTCATGTATTCTTTTATAAATTTATTTTTTTGTAGAAACTTATTCTTTTTTGTTAAAAATGTATCTTTTTGTTCAAAAATTCATTCCTTTGTTTGACGATTTAACTATTAGTTAAAAAATTCTTTCAAAAGTGTAAACGTTTATTTGAAAATTAATGTTATTTGTTAAAATTTTGACTCGTAGGTTGAACATTTATCTTTATGATAAAAATTGTGGTTCTATGGTTGACAATTTATCAATAAGTTTAAAAATTCGTTTAAAAATTAGAATTTTTATTTAAAATTAACCTGTTTTGTCAAAAGCTTGACTTTGAAGGTAGAAAATAAATCTTCCTGGTTGAAAATTGACCTTTTTGAATAAGAATTGAACTATTTCATTTCAAATTTATTTGATATTATTAAAAATTGATTTTTTTATTGAAAATTTGACTACATAAATATCATTTGTTTAAAATTTCATGTATTTGGTTGAAAAATTCTGTATTGTATTGAAAATTCTTTTTTTGTCTAACATTAATTTCGCTGGTTGAAACTTTATCTTCTTGGTTCAATATTCCCAGGAATCTTAAAAAATGTTGTATTATCTTTAATTTTATTTTAATTTTATTAATTTTATTAATCGAAGTCTTGAAAAATTGAATTTTGTTGGTTGGCTGAAAATTAATTTTTTTGACTAAAAATTTAATTATTTTATTTTTTGTGAAAATTTGTCTTAGTTAATAATAATTTTTATTATCTGTGCTGAGCATATCAACAATTTTGTTAAAATGTATCCTCTTTGGATAATATATAAATATAAATATAAACTATTAAATTTTCCATTGTTTTCACCAACAGTTTGGTGAAAAAGTCATGTTGTTAAATAAAAACTTTCCATTTTTAAAATTTATATGATAAAAATAATATCTTTGGTTGAAAATTGAACTATTTTGTTTAAACTTTTTTTTTAAATTTATTCTGTAAATGAAAATTTAACCATTTTATTTTTGATGGAAAATTAACTTTTTTGTTGAAAATTCATTTCTTTCTTTAAAAATTTAACTATTCTGTTGAAAAATAGACCTTATTGTTTGAAAATTGTACAATATTGTACAATGTATTTTTATTACAAATTAATTTTTTTGTTTAAATTTGATCTTTTTGGCACAAAATTTATTTCTTTGATTGAAAATTAGTTTTCTTCATTGAAATTAAGAATAGTTTAAAAATTCGTTTAAAAATTAAAATATTTATTTGAAAATTAACTTGTTTTATCAAAAGCTTGACTTTCTATGTAAAAAATAAAACTTTCTGGTTGAAAATTGATATTTTTGATTGAAAATTGAACTATATTATGAAAAATTGATTTTTTTATTGAAAATTTCTGTATGTCATTAAAAATTCTTTTTTTGTCTAACATTAATTTCGTTGGTTAAATCTTTATCTTCTGGGTGGGAAATTTTTTTTATTGGTTCAAAATTTAACAAATATGTTTAAAATTCATTCCAAAAATAAATTTTTATTATTTCATGTATTGTGATTAAAAATTCATCTTTCTTGTTTAAAATTGAACTTTTTGGCACAAGATTAACTAATTTCATTGAAAATTAGTTTTTATCTTAGAAATTTATTTTCTTTGTGTGAAAATTTATTTTTCACTAAAAATTAAACTATTCTATATTTGGTTAAAAATTCATTTTTTTGTTTTTTTTTTGTTAAAGATACGTAATTTTAGTGAAGTATTCACTTCTGCGATTGAACATTGGTATTGTTTTATAGAAATTTAACTATTTCATGGAATAATCATATACATTTTTCGTACATTTTTCTCTAAAGAATCCTCTTCAGCATCCCCACTACTGCCACGCTACCCAAGGCATCATGCTCTCTCTCACTCTCTGCACTTTTTTAAACTACGATCTCCTCCAAACTCATGATGATTCCTCACGAAAAATCTCAAAGTTAATCCATCAGTTCTGCTTCTGCCGTATGGCCCCACTGCCACATACTGATTTTTTTTTCTTTTTCTCTTAATTGAAACAACCAGTTTTCTCAGTGAAGTCTGTAAGTGGTTTTTGAAAGAAATAAAAGACGTCAGTTTAAAATCTCTGATTTCCGGGATGAGATTGTTAAAAAAGACTCCTCCCTAATTCAGGTTCGGGTTGACTTTCAACTTTACTCTCAGGAATGAATCCCTCCGTGCCACCCCATCTTCTCCGGGACGAGTCACCGCTATGGTTTAAATAAAACTGCCCGAGGCTCTCTCTTTCCACTCGCAATTCGAATTCAACCCCGCTCGTTGTGTGTAGCAGACCACACGTACATGCAAAGGGTCAAGGGATGGGGTTCATGAGTGCCAGTATGGGGTGGAGGAGAACGCGTTTTTTTTTTTTCGGGCGGCGCTGTCTGGGTCGCCCTAAAGGGGATGTAGCCTTATTCCCACCCTCTTTTCCTGCCTTTCCCTCTACACTCTACTCCACTCACCTGAGAAGAAAAATCAATTTTCCTCACAAATACTCAAATTCTCCTACCCTAAATTCAAAATTTCTGATCATTTTAGAAATATTTTATTTATAAATCAATTTTCGGTCGGCTGCAAATTTTGTGGAGCTTTTAAAGCCTCCCAATTGTTTCAAATTTTTACCATTTTAAAATTAGGTATTTAAAGTTGAATTTTTATAAATTAATTTTTAAATTACCCTTCAGGAATGAATCCAGAAATGGAATGAATCTGGTAACGAAATATTTAAATTGTCAGTCTTTAACTCTTCTTTGGGGCCACCTAAAATTTTTTAAATAATATTTAATATTACCAGTTTTCTATTCCAATATTTTAAATGTAATAAAAATGTTTATTGATAATAATTTATATTTTAGGCTTGAAAGTTCAACATTTTGAAAGATTTTTGTGCTCATCGATTAAAGAATATTTCTTTAATGAAAATTCAACTTTTGTTGAATTGATTTGAAAACTCATCATTTTATCTTGAAAGTTCGTCATTAAAATTTGTTTCATTCGTATTTGATTTTCTTTTAATTCATCTCTTTTTGCGGACATTTTATATTTTTTTTATCGAAAATTCATATTGTAGTTTACAATTTGATTACATATTTTTTTTAAAGTTAAGGTATTTCATTTAAAATTTGACTTTGTTGGTCTATCTTTTCGATTTGAAAACTCATCTCTTTAGTTAAAAATAATTTAGATAACTTTTTTTTTTGCTTCAAAATGCAACAATTAATTGTTCGGTTGAAATTAAAAAATGATTATTTTAATAAAAATTTAACTATTTAAATATCATTAGTTTAAAATTTCATGTATTTAGTTAAAATTTTCTGTATTTAAATCAATTTTTCAATTTTTTTTCATTTCAATTTTTCAACTCATTTTTTTTTTATTTCATGTATTTTTATTTAAAATTCATATTTTTTGTTTAAAATTGAAATTTTTGGTATAAAAATTATTTCTTTGATTGAAAATTAGTTTTCTTCATTGATATTAAAAATAGTTTACAAACTCGTTTAAAATTTAAAATATTTTTTTGAAAATTAACGCGTTTTGTTAAAAGCTTGACTTTCTAGGTAGAAAATAAATCTTCCTGGTTGGAAATTGATCGTTTTGATTGAAAATTGAACTATTTCCTTAAACATTTATTTGATTTAATTAAAAATTGATTTTTTATTAAACATTTAACTAATTAAATATCTAGTTAAAAATAATTTAGATAACTTTTTTTTAGTTTTTAATTTTTTATGTTTTAGCTAAAAATTTAACTGTTTTATTTTATGATGGAAAAGTTTCCTTTATAGTAAAAAATTTATGTATTTTAATGATTTTCATTTTTAAAGAAAATTAATCTTCTCAGTTCAAATTTCAGTATTTTGATTAAAAATTCATTTTATTGGTATAAAATGTAACAATATTGTTGAAATTTTTTATTGTTGTTAAATATATACGTTTTTTAATAAAAAAATTTTTAACTTTTTGAAAATTAATCTAGTTTATTAGAAAATTTATCATTTTAATTGAAAAATCATGTTGTTGGTAGAGAATTTCTTCCTGTGTCAAATGATTTATTTCTTTGGTAGAAATTTCATATATTTTGTTAAAAATTCCTTGTTTTTAACTGAAATTTGACTATTTCATTTTTGGATGGAAATTAAATATCCTTTTAATTGAAAAATTCATGTATTTTATAGAAAATTCTTATTTTTTTAGATTAGAAAACTAAACCTAAACTTTTTATTTTATTTTTAAAAATTAAATTTTTAAGCTGAAAATTTAACTGATTTATTTATTGATAAAAAAGTTTCCTTTTTAGTAAAAAATTTATGTATTTTAATGATTTTCATTTTTAAGAAAATTAATCTTCTCAGTTCTAATTTCATTATTTTGGTTAAAAATTCATTTTATTGGTATAAAATGTAACTACATTGTTAAATTTTTGTTGTTGTTGTTGAATATATATGTTTTTGAGCAAAATTAATTCTTTTAGTTGAAAATTCAATTATTTGGTTCAAAATTAATCTGTTTTAGTTCAGAACTCAACTATAATCCTTAACAATTTTTGTTGGGTTTAATTAAAATATTTTTTTAATTAATTTCTTTTTTAGTTGAAATATCACCTATTGAATTTTTTTATAATAGTTTATGTTTTTGGTAACATATTTTTTTAATTCAATTATTTCATTAAAAATTAATGTATTATGTTGGAAATTCATCGTTTTGGTAGAAAATTAATCTCTTTTGTCAAAAATGGAACTGATAAAAATCATTATTTTTTTTAAGATTATTTATTTAAGTTAAAAATTTGCCTCTTTAGTTGAAAATCAATTTTCTTGGCTAAAAATGTGACTATTCAGTTGTTTTTATAAGAGCCAATCTTTTTTATTTAATCTTCATGATTAACAATTCATCTTTTTGTTGAAAATCAATTATTTTGCCTAAAACTGAACCATTTGGTTTAAAATTTAACTATTTCGTTGAAAATTCAACGATTTGGATCAAAATTAAATTTCTTGTTAAAAGTTCTTATTTTCTTTTTTTAAAAAACCTTACAATTTGTATTTATTAATATATTTGTTTTTTTTGTTTGTAGAAAATTAGTGTTTTGGATTGAAGATTAAACTACATGGATTAAACTTTAAAAACTTGGTTGGAAATTAAATTATTTAGTTAAAAAATAACTTACTACAAAAACTTCATATTTTTGTTTTAAAAGGTCAAATTGCTTGTCGAAAACTCCTTTTTTTATTGTGAAAATTAGGAATTTTTGATGGTTTTTTTTAATACATTTATTGGAAATTAATATGTGGTTAAAAAATTATCCTTTCGCTTTGAAAATTCATCTCCTTAGTTAAAAATAATTTAGATAAATTTTTTGTCAATTGAGAAATTAAATTATTTGTTAAAAGTGTACATTATGTGTTGAAAGCTAATCTTTTCTGCTTGAAAATTCAACATTTTTAAGGTTTTTTTTCCTTATATAATAACAAAATTTTTTTCATTGAAAAAACATTTTCTTGAATGAAAACGTAATTATTTCCTTTTTATTTGAAAAGTGAAAAAATTTTGTCAAAAATTAATGTTCCCGTAATTTGTTGAAAATTCGTCTGTTTTGGTATACAATTAATTTTTTCGATTAAAAATGAATCTTAATGGTTGAAAATTCATCTTTTTGGTTAAAAAATGATCTTTTTGAGTTAAAAATTTTACTTTTTGTTGAAACTTTATTTTCATGGATTTTGTAAAAAAAACATTTTTGATTTTAAAACGTTATCTATTTTGGTAGAAATTTAATCTTTTTTGGTTAAAAATTTAACTGCTTGGTTGCAAAATAATCTTTTTTATTTGAGGGTTCAACTTGAGTTTGGTTGAAAATTCAAATATAATTTGTTTAAAAATTAATCTTCTTTCTTGAAAATTAAACAATTCTGTTAAAAGTATACGTTTTGATTAAAAAGTAAACTTTTTTGTTGAAAAATTATCTTTTTGATCGAGTATTTTACTTTTTTGCATAAAACTTATTCTACTTTGCAGAAAATTAAAAATTTTGATTAAAAAGTCATTTTTGTAGATGAAAATTGTTTATTTTAACTGAAAATTTTTTTATTTCTTTGAAAATTTTACTATTCTGTTAAAAAAAATAGACATCCTTGTTTGAAAATTCGATTATTTTGTTAAAAATTCATTTTTGTTAAAAATGTTATTTTTTATCTATTGAGTTTTTGATTGAAAATTTATGTTTTTTATTTGAGAATCCTACAATTTCGTTGAATATTCATGTTGTTTTTAAATTTAACTACTTGGTTAAAAATTTATCTTTTTGGTTACAAATTTATTCCTTAGATTAAAAATCCAACTATTTTGTGCAAAATTTGTTTTTTTTTGTGGAAAATTTTATTTTTTAACAATTGAATTTTTGATTGATAAGTTATGCTTTTTTATTGAAAATTCTACTTTTTTTCGAAATTTGGTTAATAATTTATTCTTTTCACTGAAAATTTGACTATTCTATTTTTTGTAGGGAATTTCTTTTTTTGGTTAAAAACTTAATTTTTTTATTAAAAATTCATGCATTTTATTGAAAAATCGATTTTTTAGGCATTAAATTAATTTTTTGGTTAAAAATGTATCTTTTTGGTTACAATAATATTTCTTAGATTAAAAATTTAACTATTTTGTTTAAAATTCGTTTTTTTGTGGAAAATTGATCATTTTAGTTGAAAATCCTTATTTTTTTGTTCACAAATTTAACTATTTGGTTGAAAATATATTTTTTCTGGTTAATATTCTTGTTTGAAAATTTATCCTTTTGGTTGATAACTCACTTTTTTGGTTAATAAATCATTTCTTTTTGTTCAAAGTTTATGTATTTTGTTAGAAAGTTATCTTTTTTGTAGAAACTTATTCTTTTTGGTTAAAAATGTATCTTTTTGGCCAAAAATTCATTTTTTTCTTTGACGATTTAACAATTAGTTAAAAACTTGTTTTAAAAGTAAAAACGTTTATTTGAAAATTAATGTTATTTGCTAAAATTTTGACACAATAATCTTTTTTATTTGAGGATTGAACGTATTTTTTTTTAATTTTGTCTTTTTGGTTCAGTTCAGCTGTTTTAGATTAATTTTTTTTTGCAAAAAATAAACTATTAAATTTGTTGGTAGAAAATTTACTTCTTTGTTTAAGAACTGACTATTTTATTAAAACCCTTTTTTTTGAGAAAAAAATTTTGTACTGAAAATTTTACTCTTTGGTTGAAAGATTATATATTTTGTTCAAAATTCGCCCTTTTTGGGAAAAAGTTATTTTTCTTGATTAAAAATTCATACGTTTAGTTTTGTTTTGAAAATTTAATATTTTGTACGATCTTTTTTTTTCATTAACGTTTAAAAAATCTTTCTTTGTTAAAAATTAATATATTTTATTGCAAATAAGTTGCTTTTAGTAGAAAATTAATCTTCCTGATTGAAACTCAAGTAATAATTTTTTTTTAATTTTTAATTCAAAAGAATTTAAAGCCACATCTTTCAAGAGAAAAATTGTGTGGAGAATGATACAAATTGATATCATTACATATAATTTTATTCCCCCGAGAAACCCTATTTTCAGAAAGAATCTCTTAAATCTTCATTTGGAAAGTAACTTTTCTTAAGAAATTTTTCTGGAAGAGCCATAAAGATGGATGACAAAAGAAATTAGGATCACAATAAAAAAAAATAATTGCAGAGCAAAAAAGTGCCTATAAACGAAATTCGCTGTTATGAAACATACTTCTGTGATTGTTTCTCTTCGAGTTGAGCCTCAATCAAAAAAACAAGATTTCGTCTGATTGATTTTACTTTAGTGAGTATTTTTTCTAGGAAATTCATCTTTTTCGTTGAAAATTCATCTTTTTGTTTAAAATTCTTCTTTTTGTTGAAAAATTTATCTGTTTCTAATTTTAAACAGAAATTTTTGGGCTGCAATACCAACTTCAACATTTTTCGTCGAGAATGCATGTTTTTTTTAATTGATGTGTTTGATTGAAAATTAATATTTTTTGATAGAAAAGTAATTTTCTTAGTTGAAACTTTATCTTTTCAGTGAAAAATTTATCTGTTGGGTTGAAAAATTATCTTTTAGGTTTAAAGTTCATCTTTTTGGTTGAAAACTAATTTCTTCGTTTTAAAATTTAACTATTTTGTTGAAATTTCGTATTTTTGTTAGAAAAATAATTTTCTTGGTTGAAATATCATCCTTGTGTTGACAATGCATCTTTTAGTTTAAAATTTTATTTTCATGACTAAAAATTTAAATAATTTGTTGCTATTTCATAATTCGGTAGAATTTTTTTTTTAATTTATGTATTTTGTTAGAAATTCATCTTTTTCGTTTAAAATTCATCAGTTTCTAATTTTTAACTGAAATTTTTTGGTTGTTACACAAACTATTACATTTTTCGCCGAGAATTCATTTTTTTTTTTTGTAATTGATGTATTTGATTGAAAATTCACATTTTTTGGTCAAAAAGCAATTTTTTTTTTTGAAACCTTACCTTTTTCCTGAAAAATTTATCTTTTAGATTAAAAATCATCTTTTAGGTTTAAAATCCAGCTTTTTGGTTGAAAACTAATTTCTTCGTTTTAAAATTCAACTATGTTATTGAAAGATCTGATTTTTGTTAGAAAAATAATCTTCTTGGTTTAAATATTATCTTCGTGTTGACAATGCATCTTTTATTTTAAAAATTTATTTTTTGGCTTAAAATTTAAATATTTTGTTGTTAGTTCGTAAATAGGTAGAAATTTTGTTTTTTTTAAATTTATATATTTTATTAGAAATTTATCTTTTTTCGTAGAAAAGTAATCTTCTTAGTAGAAAATTGATCTTTTCAGTTACAAATTTTATTTCAAGTTGTAAATTCTCTTTTCAATTAAAAATTATATTTTTTTGTACAAAATTCATTTCTTTGGTTCAAAAATGAATTATATAGTAGAAAATTTTTTGTTTTTAGTTATAGTTAAATTTTTCAACTGAAACATTTTTGGATCAAAATTTATATTTTTAGTGGAAAATTCATATAATTTGTTCGAATCTTCGCCCTTTTTGATAACAAATTATTCTTTTTCGTTGAAATTTTAACCTTTTTGGTTGAAAATTAATTTTCTTGGTTTAAAATACATATTTTTGTTAAAACTTAATTTTTTTAGTAAAAAATTCATTTCTTTGGTTCACAAACGAACTATTGTGTTAAAAGTTCGTGTTTGTGGTAAATAATTAATTTTTTTGTTTAAAATTTATCTTCTTAATTAACAATGTATCTTTTTGTTTGAAAATCCATTTATTTGGTTTAAAGTGTAACTGCATTGTTAAAAATTCGTTTACTTTTGGTCGAAAATTAAATTTTCTAATTACTTAAGATTTAACTATTCCATTTTTAGTTAAAAATGCATAATTTTTGTGATCATTTGTATAATAGAAAACTAATCTTCTTACATCAAATTTCATATTTTCGGTTTAAAATTAATGTATTTGGCTTAAAATGTCTCTACTTTTAAATTAAAGCCATTTTTGGATAAAGTATCAAATATTAAATTTTTTGTTGAAATTTAACTTTTTATTTAAAAATTTAGGTATTTTGTTAGATATTCATCTTTTTTGATAGAAAATTAATCTTCTTAGTAGAAAATTTATCTTTTCAGTGACAAATTTTCTTTCAATTTGTAAATTCTCTTTTTAATTAAAAATTCTTTTTTTTGTACAAAATTCATTTCTTTGGTTAAAAAATAAATTATATAGTAGAACTTTTTTAGTTCTAGCTAAATTTTTCAACTGAAACATTTTTGGATCAAAATTTATATTTTTAGTGAAAAATTAGTATAATTTGTTCGAAAATTCGCCCTTTTTGGTTACAAATTATTCTTTTTTGTTGAAACTTTATCTTTTTGGTTGAAAATTGAACTATTTTGATAAAATTTTGTATTTTTGATAGACAACGAATTTTCTTGGTTTAAAATACATATTTTTGTTAAAAATTAATTTTTCAGTTAAAAATTAATTTTTGTGTTAAAAATTCATTTAATAGGTTCACAAACGAACTATAGTGTTAAAAGCTCGTATTTTTGGTAGATAATAAATTTTTTTGTTTAAAATTCATCTTTTTTGATGAAAATTAATCTTCCTAATTCAAATTGTATCTTTTTGTTTGAAAATCCATTTATTTGTTTCAAAAGTGTAACTATATTGTTAAAAATTCGTTTATTTTTGGTTGAAAATTAAATTTCCTAATTACTTGAAATTTAACTATTCTATTTTCAATTAAAAATGTATAATTTTTGTGAAAAATTCACATCTTTTGTTGAAAATTCGTATTTTTATAATAGAAAACTAATCTTCTTACTTTAAATTACTTTTTTTTGTTTTAAATTTAATTTATTTGGTTTAAAATGTAACTATATTGTTAAAAATTATTTTTAGGTGAAAATTTAACTATTTATTTAATTGCTGGAGAACTTAATTATTTTCTTGAAATGTCGATTTTTTTGTTGTTAAAAATTACCATTTCGTAAATAAAAATTTAAATAATTCTTTTTTTAATTAAAATGCATATTTTCTAGTAAAAAAATCACTGTTTCGTTGAAAATTGATGTTTTCAAATTGAAGCATAAACTTTTAGATTAAAAATTCACTTATGTTTTCTTTTTTAAAATTAATATTTTCAACAATTTCGTTAACAAATCATCCATTTTGTATGAAAATTAATCTGTTTTGTTTAAAATTCCTCTTTTTGCATTGAAAATTTATTTTATTGATTCCAAATTTAATTATTTTGTTGAAACTTAGTTTTTTGTTGTTGAAAATTTGAAAAATTTATCTATTTTTTTTAAAGATTATCTTTTTTGGTAGAAATTTGATATTTTTTGATTAAATTCAACTGTCAAATATTAGATTTTCTTTTGGAATTTATTTTTTTTATTTAGAAATTGTTGTTTTTGTTGAAATTTTGTTTTTTCTTTTTTGAAAAAAATTAATCTTTGCAGTGAAAAATTCATCTTTTTGGTTATCAATAAATGTATTTGGATCAAAATGTAACTATTTTCTTTAAATTTCGTTGTCTTTTATTGACGGGGAAAAAAAATTCAAAATGAAAATGTAACTATTCCATTTGTAGTTAAGAATTCATATTTTCAGCAGTTTCGTTAACAAATTACGTTTTGTTAAAAATTCGACCTTTTGAGTTTAAAATCAAATTTTTTATTTAAAATTCATATTTTTGTTCCACAAATGCAGGTATTCTGTTAAAAATACCACTTTTAAAGTGTAAAATTAATATACTTAATTGAAAATTCTTCTCTTTAGTTAAAAATTCATTTATTTCGTCTAAAATGTAAATATATTGTTCAAAATTTATTTAATTTGGGTTGAAAATTGAATTTTGTAACTCAAGACTTAAATATTCTATTTTTAGTTGAAAATGTATCTTTTTCATTTTTTGATGAGAAATTATCTTTTTTAGTGAAAAATTCATGTATTTCATTGAATATTCATCCTTTTTTTGGAAAATTAACCTTCTTAGTTAAAATTTCATATTTTTGTTTAAAAACTTATATTTTTAGCAAAAAATTCACGTTTTCTAAAATTTCTCTTGTTTTTTAGAAAATGTATCCTTTTGGTTGCAAAATCAGCTCTTTGAATGAAAATTCCTTTTATTGTTAAATAATTTGTTTTCATGGATTTTTCATGTATTTTTTTAAAATTATTTTTTATTTTTCAAAATTAAATATTTTAGTTGGAAATTTAACTGTTTTATGTTTTGATGAAAAAGTTTCCTTTTTAGTAAAAAACTTATTTACTTTATTAATTTTTTTTAATTAGTATTTTTAATTCGAATTTCATTAATTTTGTTAAAAATTCATTTGATTGGTGTAAAATGTAACTATATTGTTAAGAAAAATTTATTGTTGTTAAATATATACGATTTTAAGTGATAAATTTTAAACTTTTTTAAAATTGTTCTGGTTTATTAGAAAATTTATACTTTCCATTAAATATTTTTTTATTGGTTGAGAATTTCTTTCTGTGTCAAATAATTTATTTCTTAACTTAAAAATTCATGTATTTTATTAAATTTCTTTTCTAGAAAATTAATCTTTTTAGTTAAAATTTAATTATTTTTGTTGAAAATTCATTTGATTGGTATAAAATGTAACTATATTGTTGAAATTTTTTTTATTGTTATTGAATATATACGTTTTTAAGTAAAAAATTATAAACTTGTTGAAAATTGTTCTTTTTTATTAG
>JAAAKG020135715.1:0-13437 GCA_010014905.2 Druon quercuslanigerum | reverse complement strand
ACAAAAATACAATTTTTTTGCGTCTAAAAGCTTAGTCTTAGCAAGTCGTGAAAATCTCTTTAAAAAACGTAAAATTGGCCAATTTTGAACGCTTCAAACACATATTAAAAAATTTTTTTGGAAAAAACAAAATAACAGCATATTTCTATAAATCAAACTGAAGAAATTTCAGGTTCGACATATTCAACTTTTTTCAAAATGTGTACATAGGACTCAATTCAAAAAAACATGTTTTTTGGCCATTTTCAAAAAATTCTAAATTAGGCAATAAAATTTTTTTTTGATTTATAATTTTTTTTTATTATTCAGTAGTAGAAACTGTACATAGAAAAAAATCGACATAATTTTCGAAGCAATAGAGAAATTTTCAAAAAATTTCAAAAATTTGAATTTTCAAATAAAAAAACGGAGCAGAAGATATTAACCGATTTCAAAATTTTTTTTCCTCTTTTTTCGGATGTCAACCCACCTTTTTTTTTTGCCCAGCTCAAACGATTCGACTAATTTGGTCATTTTCACTCCGCCCTAATGCACATGCAGGCATATAAATAATATTTTGCGTACAGGAATAATGCAGATAGATGATGTAGAGATTACTAAATAGACAAATAAACATGAACACCTGATTTCATAATCATACATTTTTTTCTTTCGATAAGTTCATCATCTTTATTGTGCTGATGGATACAATTTACATCAGCTAAAATAAATAAAATAGGTGAACTTCCATCAAATGAATCTCGCGATTCAAGTCAAGGGGGAAATGTTTGTGCACAATGCACTTCATGTGAATTATTCTTTGATGTATTATATATAGGTATTCCGAGGAATTTGACTGTGTTGGTTCAAGAAGAATGTAAAGTCCGCGTTCGAAGTAACGGATACGTTCCCGTTCACCAAGACGGTCTCGATTTCTCGAATTGCATGTTGTATGTTTGCCAATCACAAACGCAGTGACCTCCGAATCTTAAATATTATTATCCATGTACTAAAAAAACAATTGACATTGAGATTTATAGTGAAGGTAAGATAACGAAGTGTGAAAGAAAGCTGAGATTTAAAAATGATATATCAACTCGAAATCTAATATAGCAATTCGTCAGAAGGGTATAGAGCATAAATAGTGCGAGCGACATGTGGCTATATTCGCACACCTATCGAATAGATTGGTGATAACTTTGAAATACATGCTTTAAGTTTGGGCGCGCGACCATGTCAGGGATTTGGCTATACATTTTTTGCTGCAGGTGGTAAAAACCCCCAAACGCAAAGGCTTCTATACTTGAGAGAAGGCTTATTCTTTTTATTTTTCTTAAAATTCCTTTTGTTTTTCCTTCGACATGGAAATTATCTGATTCTACAGTCGCAAAATATTGCTTTTGCGTTCTCTTTTTGTCCAGCTTTATTGCAAGTTTGGAAAATGTTGAAAATCAATCTTCAATCTAAAAAACCTACACCTCCTTTTTCAATTTACTTCCCTCCTAACCGAGTGAGTCACGCCTACCCCGAAATGGAAATGGCTTAATGGTATAATAATAATCTTCTAATTTGAAACTTATTTTGGAAATTGACGACAAGAATGGCTAAATTGGAGTACGTAACCGTGTTGAAGCACGTGGTTGTTACTTGCTTATACGTATCCATACGAAAGCTTATAGGACTGCTTACGTCGTTATTAGTTGAGTGCATCTCGCATGTAGGCACTAAGCACCCTCAATGCTTTTCTCGATCAGGTGCATCGATTCGTGAGCTCTTATTCTCTCTTTTTCTTCTTTGTTTTCTTCTTGGTTTATTCGAGTCTTTTAGTTTTTCTCCTTGAATTGCATATTATCTACTCTTTCTGCTCTTTTCTTCTTGCGAAGCACGTGTTCCTTTGATCATGATCTTTCTACGGTATCCAATTTCCCCGCCCTCCTTCTCATTATCATTGTCTTCGTAGCCCCTCGTGCTCTCTAGCCTCTTACAGCCACGTTCCAGCTTCATTGGCATTCCACTCGACCGAGTCTGAGAAGCAGCATTTACTATTCCCGATTAAAACAATCGTGATATAAAGATTTTCAAAGAGAAGGTAGTAAGTCCAACCGATTTCAGATCGCTGATGATGAAGACACGCATAAATGCAGTTCGCGAGCGGGCTGTACATAAATTTCGTACGAGTCATGGGCGGAAGATGATTTCCGTAGTAGATAACGTAGTTTTTCTTTTAATCGTAAAAAATAAGATTAAAATTGGTTTTAAATTATAAAAACAAGGCAATAAGAATAAATATGTTTCAATTTCCATGCATATTATGCCCAGGCGGAAAAATTATATATAGTTTAAATGTAGTGTGAAGTTTTATATATAATATTCATTTGATTTATACAAAAATGTATAAAACAAATGAATATTATGTATAATACTTCACACTATACATAAACTATCTATAATATTTCCACCTGGGTGAATTGCAATTATATAAATTTCTTAAAGCGATATATGTTTTAGCGCAACTAAGAATAAAATGTAATGAAAAATTAGAAACAAATATTAAAGTAATCATGATAAATACAATTTATCCTTTATTTTGCCATATCTTAATAAGCAATTTCAGGTAGAGATACATAAAAAATGTATTATATTTTATATAAAAGTCTTAAGCATAATGTAGAAAAGTTGACATTTTGGACAAAATCAAGCGCAAAGTGCGAGATACGTGATAAGAATGTGCTCGCTAAATCCGAAAGAGCTTTAACAAAAGAAAGTTTAAAATCACAAAATTACATTTGTAGATCCATTGACCTTTCATTTTAAAAGGTCTGTGCACGAATGTGAGAGAATTGCGAAGACCGAGTGGGAAGTGCGAGAGCCAACAGTCACGCGCCTTAAGGCGCTTCAAACGGCTGCCAAATTCGCTAGGAGCAAACTAAATCTAAACGGTTGAGTTGTTGAACGCCATATTTCAAGCATATAATCTAAAAGCAATTATACCGCTCGGTTCAGCTCGCTTTTTCCCGAAAATTTCCTTCTTGTTGTTGTTTTTTGTAATTGAAAATGGAGTGTATTTTCTCGCTTGAAAGTCGCGCATGAACTATACAGAAGCACAGTAGTATAGTATTGGCGAGGGGCAGGAGCGGAAAGTGCGGGACTCCCCCGTTACTCGTCGGTGACGGACGTGTCTATTTGCTCCGCTTCAGTCTTTTCTGATTCCTTGAGCGTCTTAGTTTTTTTTTTTGTGATTCAAAATGGTATGTTGTAGAAGTGCTTGTGGCCGATTTGTTTGTGACTTTTAACTTTGCATTAACTCTTTTAATTGTTGCTAATCGCTGCAAACTTTTCACAACAGTTATTTTTATTACGTTTCATTTACGCTAACATGGAAGCGTGTCGAAAGTGCAACGTAGTGATTTCTAGGGGTGGTCCTGAGGTTCTAGCATGTGTGAAGTGTGGGAATCTCATCCATTTGACCTATGCTAATGTTGGCATCGGAAAAAGACCTTCGAAAAACTTAAAAAAGAACAGGTGGATTATGTTTGCAAGGGATGTAATTATTTAACTACTAGCGCCACCTCTGCGTCAGTGTTGAACAACCCTGGTGCAAATAACGAGATCTGTGGTTCTCGGTAAGTCGGTAGTGCAAGTTCTGTACACCTTACTCCCACCCCTGTCAATCCACCTACTCTATCTCCGAGTCTCGTCGAACTCTTACGTCAAGTGATTTCGGACGCCGAAAGTGTATCGCTTGCGCAGTCTCGTGAGATTTTAGCGAGATTTAGTAAATTCGAAACTCGATAACAGGAATTTAATGAAAAGTTAAATTCCACCCTTTTGGAAATGAAGACTGACCTCTCCAATAACACCATCCGCATAGATTCTCTTGAAGCTGGCTCCATAGTGCAAATTCAGGAAATTAACCTCGCTAAGAAGGAAGTTAAAGACCTTAAAACTAAAGTGGCTGCACTTGAACACGCGCAGAAAGTGAACGATGAAGCGCCGTTACATACTACCCTTGAAATTCATGGTCTTCCAATGAAGTCAAACGAGGACCTTATGGCTAACGTAGAGTCGATTGCCATGGCTCTTGATGTACCTCTTGTTAAGGATGAAGTTGTCAACCTTTACCGTATCATCAAATCACCGTCACTTACTCATCTTAATACCGCACCGACCATTGTCGTTAAATTCAGTCGTCAAGATCTACGCGATAAAATGATCGAGAGACGTAAGGTCAAAAGAGATATTTCTACATTGAATTGAGGATGGACCGAAATTGAGCACACTTTATTTACCTTTGGCTACTTATCTCACGACCGAATTTCTCTTTAGCGAAGTTAAGTCAACTTCTGACAGTGTTTTAGTGGAAGTAATTTATAAACCACCTAATGCCTCCTATGGTACAGAGCTTGAATCAGTAATTTTTTCACTTATTCCTAACTTTAATAGCATTTCACTTCCTATCATACTAAATATCTTACATCTTTGGTGTACTCTTCGGGGCTTTCGATTGTACCTCATAATTCCACTCACCATATTGCTGATTCCAGTACTCGTATTGACTTAATGGTAGTAGACGATATTGATAAGGTTGTCTCCCACAAACAACATGCTATACCTTTTCTCTCTAACCACGACTTGATTATCATTATCTTTAAATTTTCCTATAATTTAAATTCAAAACCATCCCAAAGACTGATGAACATACATTTTACGAACACCTAATGACGTATGATTGGAAAAATATTAGTTGATACAGATATAAATAATAAAATTTACGCTTTGAATAATTACCTAGTCTCCGGAATTCAATAAATTTTCACCACTACACGTTCCTAAAAACTTCAATAAAGCTGCCCCCTGGATCACATCTAAAATTAAAAATCTGATGAGGGAACGTGATGGCAAGCGCCAACTTGCAAAAAGAACAAAAATCTATATAATAAATACTAGCTCAATTTCGTAAACTCAGGAACTCAGTTCAAACTAATATTAGAGATGCATTTAATCAATACAATTATAACGAGATTGCACATGGAGACAAAAATGAGAATATTTGGCATCTTCTTAGACGTTTACACCTTATCCCGCCCAAGCAAGAATCTATAGATAGTAACTTTCCGCCTAATGACCTTTTAAAGACGTTTTTCACATTCCCAGTTCCAGACTTAGCATCATCATTTTCCACTACCCCTATTAATTCAACATTATAGGAACTTTATAGGAACTGATGAAATATCAATCAAAATAATGAAACTTGTCATTTCAATTATCTTTCCTTTTCTTTTTCACATTTATAATGCTTTCCCTACAGATCGGTATCTTGCCAGATATCTGGAAAAAGGCAGTTATTTGCCCAATTCCCAAAATTTCTAAACCGACTTCCCCGAAAGACTTCCGGCCAATTTTTATTTTATGAGCACTATCTAAACCACTGAAAAAAAATCGTTCACCTGCATATTTTCAAATTTCTCGAAATATCTAAGGCCACTGAACCGATGCAATCAGGTTTTTGGGCGAAACACAGCACTCTAACTGCTTCCCTTAAAGTCATGACGGATCTGAAATTAGCAATGGATAATAGAGAGGTCACGATTGTTGTCCTGTTTGATTTTTCGAAGGCTTTTAATACGGTTAACCATAAATTACTCTTACAAAAATTAAAATCTTTTAACGTGTCAAGTTCTGTCATTAAATGGTTCCAATCCTACTTTAATAATCGGTCTCACAGAATTATTAATAGTAGTGGTGAGATTTCTGACTGGTTCACCTCTGAGCTTGTAAGTGAACTACAAAATTATAGCCACCACAAATATGCTGACGACTTTAAAATTTACTTATCGGGACCAATTTCTTCTCTAAGTAGATTACTTGCTTAAGTCCAGGAGGATATCGATCACGTTATCCTCTGGCCCTGGAAGAATGGACTCTTAACCCGGGAAAAACTCAGGCAATTGTTGTCGGACCTACTTCATCTCCGTCGCTTTAAAGTCTGGAATCATTTCTGCCACTTTGTATTGAGAGTCTCATTATCCCTTTCTCGGAAGTGGTTAAAGATCTAGGATATTTCCATGATCGTACCTTGTCATGGAAGAAACAGGTACAGAGAATATTGAGGAAAACACACAGTATTCTACAACAACCATATAGGAACAAGGACTCTTTACCTACCTCCACTCGGATTCTTTTGATTACGAGTCTAATCTTGCCCCATTTTGACTACGGTTGTTTAGAATATGATCATTTAACCGACGGTTTAAATTTAAAGCTCGAGCGAGCATAAAATGCCTGTGTCCGCTTTATCTACAATTTGCCTAAATACGAACACGTAACTCCATACCGACACAAGGCTGGTTTGCTTAATGTTGCCAAGAGAAGACAATTCTTTATGGGTAATTTGCTCTACACTATTATTCAGAACAAAGCTTCTGAATATCTATTAACCTCTTCCAATTTGTAGACAGAGACCTTCCAGCGCATTCTAAGCTTCGTAAGCGACATTCAATTATTGAGCTTCCCTTGCACAGAACGTGTAAGCTTCAAACGTCATTTATAGTAAGAGTTGTCCAGCTATGGATAAAAATACCATATAATGTTAGAAATGCACCTTCGCTGTATTATTTCAAAAATCTTTTTTTCAAACATTTGTACAACATCTCTAACCCAACTTCTGAAAATACTCACTGGTAAACTCTCACATTTAATTCTCCGATATTTTATCTCACATTTCCTTTTGTTTTTATTAAGTTTTGTAAATTTTAACTTTTAATGCACACAGGTTTTACCTCTTAATGTCTACTTTAACATACATAAGTGCTTCTAATTAATGACTAAATGTTCATAACTATGTACTAATCTCATACCTAATCTGTTACGAATTCTGACCTTGTACTATATCCTGTTCTTTTGAGGGCTTTTTAGCCCTAGGAACTTTTCTTTAATAAATACAAATCACTAGGATTTTTTTTAATATGTTGGATTCTTTGGATTTTTTTTAGTTCTTTTGAGATATCTGAGGGTTTTAAGTATTATTTTTAAATCTCTTGAATTCCCTACAAGTATTTTTTCTTTCAGTTCTTCGATTTCTTCGCGTTCTCTTGAATTTCTTCGAATTTTGTTACATTCTTTGTATTTTTTTGAATTCACAGAAATCTTTTAAATGCTCTGGATTCTTTGATTTCCTTTCGAAATCATTTAAGTTTCTTAAATTCTTTCAATTTTTTGCATACGTTTTAGTTCACTAAGTTTTTTTAAACACTTCGTATTCTCTTAAATTCCATTGACGTCATCCTGAATTCTCTGCATTATTTGAAATTCACATCAAGTATATCAACTCATATTCTCTTGAACTTCCATGCAGTCTTTTGAAATTAATCTTGACCTCCTTTTAATTCTTCGTATGGATTCTTTGAAATGCTTCTGAATTCCCTTGAATTCTTTTGAAATCGAGCCGATTTCGGGTTCGAGATTCTTGAAAAGCATAGAAGTTTTCGTTACTTAAACATATTAGAGTTCTCAAAGGAGTACGGGTAAAAAATATCGAATTTTTTAATTTTTACCCCAAATTTTTCAGCAACCCAAATCCCCTTGATGCCGACTTTCATAAAAATTAGGTCATTTATTGAGTTTTTTAAAACCTTATTCGCCATTTTGAATCCAAAGTTTGATTTCAAATTTGTTAATCAGCAAAACGAAGAACCTCCTAAGCACTGAATCTGTAAAAAATGGTTACCATAACGAAAACATCAAACGGAGAAAAATTTTTGGTAGATCTCACCTTAGCAAGGATGGGAGCTACTACACGGAGTAGACAAGTTAAGTGGTTGGATTTGCTAAAAGCTCGTTTGTTTTCTATAGAGGATTCTCATTAAGTCATAAAAATGTTAAATGGGCATACCTGTAATGGAATAAAAGTGCCCATATACCCCTAAAGTTTGCATGTGTTGCCAGAGTTTATAAAAAATTGTTTTGTGTTTTTCAGAAGGCAACTTGAATATTTGACAAAATTGTCTGGTGATGTTAAAATCGATATATCCCCTAACGGACCGAATGAACATAAAGGACGCGCTACACTGTATAACTATATTCACTATAAGGATACACTTTTTAAGGGTACACTATAAGGGTACACTATAATATACACTATAAGGCTACGCTGTAGCGGCTATGCAGTATCATGCAAAAGAAACTTTTAAAAAACAGCAAGATGGGCATTTAACTTATTGCAATTCATATTTTACGTTAAATTTTCCATTAGAATGTTACGGAGTAATTGCAATCGTTTTTTCAGCATTAAAAATTTAAAAAAATATCAATCCTGCTGAAGCCGACATTAAGCGCATGCATAGTCGCATAAGTAGTATGCTGCTGGTGAAAGAAAATGCGCTTGAAGTCGCCTTCAGCTTAGGAACCGTACCTAAATTACGTAACGGATTATAGACCTTTTCTAAGACCCCTCCTCCCCCTGTGACAAACTGTAACAAAATATCCCCCCTCCCTTCTTACTGTACGGAATTTTTTGTTTCCAGAAATATTTTGCTTCCTTTTCTAAGTTCCCTGACTTTTGCTTGACTAATTTTTCATTTTCGTTGATCATTAACATCTAAATATTGTTCTTTTAATCTTGTAATACTTTTAATATAGAATATTTTATAAACGGAATAAAAAAGTTATTTTAAATACAAATTAAAAAATTTATTAATTTATTTTTAGCAAAAAATGTCTTTTCTACTAAAAAATATGGCTTTTCAAAAAATACTTAAATTTTCAAACTAACAAGATAAGTTCCCAACAAAAAAGTATCATAATTCATATTTCAATCAACAAATAAGATTTAAAAAAAAAGAAGAATTTTAAACCCAAAAAGACGAATTTTCAACAAATAAAGAGTTTTCAATAAAGAAAGAGATAAAATTTCACCAAAATCGTTGTACCTTCAAGCTGAAGAGCGACTTTTCTCTATGAAAATGATATTTTTACCCAAAAAATATATCTTTTAAGCAAAAAATTAATTTTCCACGAAACTGATGCAATTTTACACAACAAAAATTAAATTTCAAACCCAGGAAAATTATTTTTTCACACAAATAGAGGAATCTTTAACTGTAAAAGATCAATCTTAAAATAGGCCTTTCCACTAGGGAGTGAAAATTTCAATTAAAGAGATGAATTTTTAACTAAAAATATTAATCTTCAACAAAAAAATGATGTGACGTTTTCATAAAAAATGGTATTTCTACTAAAACAGACAATTTTTTAAATTAAAAAGATAAATTTTGAAAAAAGTTTATTTTTCTATTTTAAAAGATTTCAGTTGACTTTTCATAATAAAAATATCAATTTTTGAACGAGAAATAAGTTTCTACAAAAGAAATTTATTTTCAATCCAAAAATACGCATTTTTAACCAAAAATGATCACTTTTTAATAAAATTGATGAGTTCTCTACCAAACAACAGTTGAATTTTTTTACAAAACAGATACATTTTTTCGAATAGTTTAACTTTCTTCTAAATAATATTCCACTTGCCTCTCCAAGTCTGAAATATGAATTAAAAAAACAGTTTCTAAGAAAAAAAATTAATTATAATTAGGATTATTATAATTTAATTCACTACCAAATAGTTGCATTTTTATCCACGAAAGATGAAATTTGTACTAAAACAGAGGATTTTTTTAATAAAAAAACGATAAATTTTCTTTTTAAAGTTTAATTTTCAATCAAGTAGTTGCTTTTTTATCAATGAAGGATGAAATTTTTCTTAAGACAGATGATCTTTTAATTGAAGAGAAGAAACTAATTGCTAAAATATAGTGGAATTTTCATCCACAAAGGATTTTAGTTCTCTTTTAAATCGCAAAATATTAAATTTTAAAAAAAGTACATTTTCAAAAAATAGTTTCATTTTCAATAAAGCAGCAGAATTTTCAACCAAAAAGTATGACTTTTCAACAAAATTGTTGAGTTTTCAACCAAACAGTTGCATTTTTATCCAAGAAAGATGTGATTTCTGCTAAAGCAGGTGAATTTTAAAGTCAAAAAGACAAACTTTCGAAAAATATTTGAATTTGAAACAGTTGCATTTTTGTCAAAGAAAAATGGAAATTCTGCTAAAACAGGTAAACTTTTGAATAAAAAGGACAATTTTTCAAAAAGAGATTTAAATTGACTTTTCAACAGAAAAATTGTCTAGGAAATAGTTGAATTTTCAACAAAATAGTTACATTTTTATCCAAGGAAGATGCAATATATCTACGAAAAAAAGATAAACTCTTAAATCAAAAAGAAAAAAATATATATTTAATCCAAAATAGATTGAAGTTGACGTATCAGCTACAAAATATCAATTTTAAACAAAAGGTTAATGTTGTACTAAATGATTTGATTTTTTATCCTAAAAAGACGAATTTTTGCAAAACAGTTGAATTTGCAGCCAGAATTCAAAACTAAAAAAATAATCTTCAGGTGAAAGTCTTTACCAATTTGCAAAAATTACGTACATGAGTGAAGGACCCCCTGCCCCCTTCTGTAACAAACCGTAAGAAAATGTCTCGACCCCCTCCCCCCATTTAGCTGCTACGTAATTGAAATACAGTTCCTTATGTTAATGACAGGTATAGTGTACCTATAATAGGTCATAAGTTATCAATCACCCCACAAAGTTGATCATTTTTGCCTACTTTACGGGTAAAAAAGTGGAGTTTAGGTTTTTCAAAATAAATCGTGTAAGGTTTACTTTGCGTTGATGATATCAGAGGATGAAATGGTGCATACAAAAAGCTGCGTACATCGAAAAAAAGAAAGACTTTTAGTTCTATTATTTTGAGAATTGCAAGGTTTCAAAAATTCCATTTTTTTGTTGAATTTTTGAGTAAAACCGGAGAAGTTGTGTTTTTGGAAATTACCTTGTTTTCTGTGAATTCCGCGACAAAGTTCAAACATAATAAATTAAAGTGAATTGAATATAGCGTAAATTTTAAAATAATTCGACATTTTTATTTCAAATATGCCAAATATGTCTATAGTTTTCATTTCTTATGTACAACATGTCTTTTTCCATTGATAAATAAATCATTTTTTAGAATAAAATCTTGCTACCATTTTTGTTGCAGGTATATCGTACACTGAAACTGGTGTTTCATTCACACTTTGTTTTTTCTGTGCACCTACGATTACTTTTTTGCAATTTTTTAGTATTTGTGTGGAAAAAAGTATTAGAATTGCTTTTTATTGGTACAGAAATAGTTTGTTATTAATAGTTTGTAACAATATCTTCTAGTGAATACTTTTTCTGCATTCAATTTCATACTTACCTCCAAGACAATTGTGATTTGCAGTGATATCTGTAAATTGTAAGTAATATGTTGTGGCCACAAAAGTACTCACAAAGTACTCAACAGTGGTTATAAAAATATTCTGTTATTAACAATTAATAATAAGAATATTCTTTATTCATCAAAGACATATTAGACATTTTCAATTAATTAAAATCACTTTCTTGCCATTTAAGTACTAAAAAATGTCCAAAAAGTAATGATAAATGGTGATAGCAAGATTTTCAATGATTTATTTGTCGTGGAATTTACAGAAAACGATATATTTTCAAATAACAAAAAATTTAATTTTCGAAACCTTGCAATTCCCAAAATAATAGGCTTTAAAAGAATTTCTCTTTCTCAGATGTACGCAGATTTTTGTATGCTCTATTTCATCCACTGGCATCATCAACGTACACTAAACCTTACATGATTTACTAAAAAAAAAACAAGTAAACTTAAATTTTATTGTCCATAAAAACAGGCGAAAATTGTCAACTTTGTGGGGTTGACTTATGAATTATTATAGGTCATATTCTGTAAGATTTATTCCGTAGGATGAAGCCGATTTGTCAATTTTTGAGTATTATTATACGATTAAGCAATTTTCCTTTAAAGGAAGGTTTATGAAAAATGAGTTTTTGGTATCGTTGGATACGTAATAGAAAGCTGCATCTGTGTTATTAAAAATTAATTATTATTGATATTTAATACAAAACATGACTGTTTATAAATGAGAAAATTCGAAAAAGTTCAAAAATACAACAAAAAAGGATACGCAAAGCACTTAGCGTGTCCTAAAAGTTGTACAAGGCATGCAATACGTCATCGGCATATACATGAAAAAGAACCTGAAGAACTTTGTGTCTTTTTCACGTTGTATAAGTGACCGAAAACGGAGCGAATTTACAAACGAATGTTTTAGACGTATGTTTAAGACTTGTGAATTAGTTCGGACTCTGATCGGAAATCCCCGGGAAATAAGACCCAGCTAAATTCGGCTCACACTATACTATCTGTCCAAAAATATAGGCACCTCTATTTTTGTACAGATTTTCATGAAAATTTCAGCAGAAAAAAATGCTAAAAATATGATAAAATATGTGTGTGGGAGGTGAAGATTTTGGCAATACTGATACCGAGTTTCAAAATTCTCAGGTGATTAGCGATTATTTGCTGGTGAATGAAAGGTGAAAAAGTACCATAATCATATACTCATTTTCGAATACTCAACTTTAAAAGGCTCTAAGTCTCTGAAAATAAACCATGAAAATTTTGAAAAAAATACATATATGGTTTCTTTGATCCTTTCTGTGCACACTGGTGAAATTTAGATGCAAAAATAATCATTTGCTAAAAAGTTGTTAAGAAAAACGTAGGGAGGTGTCATCTTTAAAACTAAGGAACGTACAGAGATGATTCTTGAAGAAAATTACACATTCTTGGCTCCTGACAGTGTTGTATGTATTTTCAATGAGCAAAAACTTGCACTCGAATGTTTAAAAAATTATTTTCTTCTGGGAAAAATGTAAGACTTTACGATAATCGACGCAACTGTATTCCTTTTTTTTTGCATCAGGGCTTAGGGGTGTGTAAGTCTGAGTATAGTAGCGCGAGCAAAGTGTCCTGCTCAGAATGCGGTTGCCTCGATTATCGTTAAGTCTTTTGTATTTTTCCAAGAAGAAAATAATTTTTTAAACATTCAAGTGCAAATTTTTGTTCACTGAAAATACATACAACACTGCCAGAAGCCAAAAATGTGTAATTTGCTTCAGGAATAATCTCTGTATACGTTCCTTAGTTTCGGAGATGACACCTCCCTACGTTTTTGATAATAATGTATTAACATATATCATTATTTTTGGCTCTAAATTTCACGATTGTACACAGAAAGGATCAAAGAAATCATATATTTTTTCAGAATTTATTTTCAGTGACGTAGAGCTATTCAAAGTTGAGTATTCGGAAATGATCATATGATTATGCACAGAGAGAAATTCCTGGTTATACTAACCTGACGAGCACAGTGAAATTTTTCTTTTACTACAATTTTCAGGTTAAACGAGAATTCTAAATCGTTATTATCGTACCCACATTTTCTGGTCATATTTACCAGACTGTAAAGTCAGTCAACTTTTTAAAGGTTATA
>JAAAKG020135714.1:0-13193 GCA_010014905.2 Druon quercuslanigerum | reverse complement strand
TGTTAGGGATTGGGTGTGGGGGGGGTGGTTGGTGGTTTTGGTTGTGTGGTGGGGATAGGGGGGAAGGGGGGGGGGGGGGGGGGGGGGGGGGGGGTAAAAATATTCAATTTTTACCAAAATGACGACTTTTCAGCAAGATACATGAATTTTTAATCAGATAGTTGAATTTTCATCTACAAAATATGAATTTTCAGGTAAACATTGAACTTTCAAACAAACATGGGAGAGATAAATTTTCGGTTGAAAAAATTAATTTTAATTTTAAATTTAAATTTTAAGCAATTATTTTTTAAAGATAAAGTTTTAACCTCAAAAGGAATTGTGAAATTTTTAGCTAGTTTCTTTCACAAACTTAAGATTTATCAATAATTTTAATAATATTGATATAGAGCAGTCGACAAAAAAAATTAACAACTAAAATTAATAATAAAATATTCCCTGGTAAATAAACCTAAGATCAACAATAAAATTAATGTTTATAAACGGAAAAAGACGAATTTTTAACTAAATAGGTGAGATTACAACTAAATAATGTAAATTTTCAACCAAAAATAGAATTTTTAAATTTTCATTTAAAAAATATTTTGTAACGAAAAAAAAACAAAGTTTAAACAAAAGAGTTGATTTTTCAACCAAAAAAATTAATGTTCAGCAAAGGAGTTCAACTTTAAACTAAAATGTGTCATATAAATTTGCATTTTCAACTAAAAAATATCATTTTTCACTAAGATAGTTTAAATGTCAAACCAAAAACATTGATATTTTACTAAAATTTGATAGTTAAATTTTCGGTAACAAAATCATTTTCATTAGCAACTTAAAAACTAATTTTCGACAAAAGAGACAAATTTTAAACCAAGAAGATTAGTTTTGAACAAAAATTGGAATAGTTATATAATTTCCAACTAAAAAATATAAATTTTTAACAAAAAATGGAATGTTTAAAGATTCATTGAAAAAAAATTTTTACTAATACAAACGAATTTTAGGCAAAATACCTAATTTTTTCGCCAAGAAAATTAATTTTGAGCATAGAAATTGAAACTCTGACTAAAATGTTTCAGAAAATGTTGCATTTTCAACCCAATACATCAATTTTCCACAAAAAAGGTTCAATTTTTAATAAAACAGTTTAACTCTTTAACCAAAAAGATAAATATTGCACCAAAAATGTAATAGTTAAACTTTCAGCAAAAAAATTAATTTTTAATAAAAACTTTTAATTCTCAACCAGAGAGATGAGCTTGATCAAATGAAACTCAATTCTTTATTTATGCTTGTGAATTTGGCAACATTCCTTTTTTCAAGTTTTTAAAATTACCCAATCGACATTAAGAAAAATCGACAAATTTGCCTTTGAGATTTTCGTGACTTAGCTATTTTTTAGAGAAAGAAGTTTTTTCATTCTCTTAAAAAATTTCTAGTTTAGCTAAAGAAATTAGTTCTAGCAATAATTTTTTTCACCTTAAAAAATAATTTTTCGTAAAAAAAACAGGCAATTGATGTTGAGAATCAAATCATGACACATCATGTCTTGTTAAAAGCAAAAATCCTAAATTTGTATGAAAAAGTTGCATATCATTTTGGTTTAATTTCAGGATCAAATATTGATCAACCGGCATTTTTCGCCCCCTATATATTCTCAAGACTCAACGACCCCCAGATGCCTCGAAAAAAATTCTCCACATCCCTTTTTTCGGAAAAGTTTGACTCGTTTCTTTTTCTGCTTGTACAGTTTGTTTACAGGGAGGCAAAAAAGCCGGAAAAGTGGAAGGAGAACAACCCTCTGTGGAGGATCGAAGTTCTCGTACCTCAAAGCCCGGGGAGGTGAATTCGAGTTGCGCATGGCAGGAGAGGGTTTACGCCCTCTTTCGCCTTGGAATATCATTTCCTAACGAGCCATCCTACCCCCTCGTCGTTGTGGTGGTTGCGACCTCACCTTAACTGAGATCGAAACAAGCCCATTTAATTAATTATGCATGAGTGTGCATCGCCAGCCAGCCACCAACCACCGTTATCGAGCTAAAAAGAAAATAGCAGACGATGTACTTGGAACTAATATTACGTAATTTACTCGACTATAAATTACACGGACACAAAGAAATCTGCAATTTAAAAATTAACTTGCTTCATTGCAATATCATTCTTGCAAATAAATACTTATTTAATATAGTAGTTCAGCTCTTCACCTGGGGTGATTGCTAGAGAGATTGATCAGCGACCTGGGTCGGATCAGTGATGCAGAACGAACGTATTAGTCAAATAAACAGCACGGGAATTATAGATTAATGTGAAAATATCCCCCCCCCACTCCACCCCCGAAGTAAACCCGAGTAAATCACGCTTAGCTAATTTGAGAGGGCGGGAGGGGTCGCACTAAAAAGTAGGGTTAGTAAAAAGGGGAAACTTTGATAGCATTTAGTACATTCTCTAATGTTGGATTCAAAAAAATTTTTCTTTTTTTTCTCTGTTTTTAGGAAATAAACTCTTTCTTCCATTTCTATTTTTTTCGCCTTAATGTGAACAAATTGAATAGAACAAAGGAAGAAAATACAATTAATTTTGTTTAAAAAGTCCACTATTATATTTTTTTATTGAAATTCATCTCCTTTGGATAACAGTTCTAGTATCTGGTTCAAAATTTTATTATTGTGTTGAATTTATGAACTATTTATTCCAGAAATTTTCTTATCTGGCCCGGATTGGGGACGATCTTCACGCCCCGATTAGGGCCCTATCTGGCCAGGTCGGGCCCAGGTTAAGCCCACACTATAATAGGATCGATATAATAGAATCAGTCCTGGATCGGGGCTTGCGTTTCATGCCGCATTTAGGACTTCCAGGTCGGAGACTGATCGGGGCCTGATCGGGGCCACAGCCACATTTCTGCACAAGTTGGTTTAAAAGTCATCTTTCTTGGTTAGAAATTCGACTACTTTATTGAAAGTTGAACTATACTTTGTTGAAAAATCATTTTTTTTTTGGTCGAAGATTCATCTCCTTGGTTGAAAATTCATCTATATTGTTTTTAGAAAATTAATCTTCAGAGTTTAAAAAATTAATATTTTGGGCTGACCACTTTTTTTAAAAATTCATTTTTTATAGATTTATCATTTTTGTTAAAAATTCGTTTTTCTTTCGTTGAGAATTATTCTTTTTAACTAAAATGTGAACAAATTTATTAGAACAAAGGAAGAAAAATGAAATAATTTGGGTTGAAGTCTATTATTATATTTTTTTGTTGAAATTCATCTCGATTGGATAACAATTCTAGTATCTGGTTCAAAATTTTATTATTTTGTTGAAAATTGAACTATTTAGTGAAGAAATTTCTTAAGGTGGCCCGAATAGGGAAAGAAATGCACGCCCTGATTGTGACCCTATCTGGCCAGGTCGGGGCTTGATCGGGGCAACAGCGACAATTCTGCACAAGTTTTTTTAAAAGTCATCTTTCTTGGTTCGAAATTTGACAACCTCATTAAAAATTGAACTACTTTGTTGTAAATTGATTTTTTTAGAGATTTATCATTTTTGTTCAAAATTCGTCTTTCTTTCGTTGAGAAATATTTTTTTAAACTAAAATGTGAACAATTTTATTAGACCAAAGGAAGAAAAATCAAATAATTTTGGTTGAAGTCAACTATTATATTTTTTTATTGAAATTCATCTCGTTTGGATAACAATTCTAGTATCTGGTTCAAAATGTTATTGTTTTGTTGAAAATTGAACTATTTTATGCAGAAATTTTCCTACCTGGCCCGAATAGGCAAAGATATGCACGCCACGATTGGGGCCCTATCTGGCCAGGTCAGGCCCAGGTTAAGCCCAGACTATAATAGGGCAGCTAGATCTATCCTGGATCGGGGCTTGCGTTTTATGCCGTATTTGGGGCTACCAGGTCGGGGCCTGATCGGGGCCACAGCCACATTTCTGCACAATTTTGTTTAAAAGTCATTTTCCTTGGTTCAAAAATAGAAAATTAATCTTCAAAGTTGAAAAAATTAATATTTTGGGCTGACTATTTTTTTTTTTTTTTGAAAATTCATTTTGTAAAGATTTATCATTTTTGTACACTCGTTTTTCTTTCTCTGAGAATTATTTTTTTACTATTTTTACTATTTAATTAAAAATTATCTTTTTTGTTGAAAAGGCAATCTTGTCGTATTTAAAAAAAAATTTAGTCAATTTAAAGACTTGGAAAGAAATGGAAGTTTGTTCTCGAATACTTTCGAGAGGTAGAAGTTTTAGGAATTCTTGAGAATGTTTGAATTTAATATTGAATATTGAATGCATTGAATATTCCAAAATATTGTAATCTAAAATGTATGGAAATTTTTAAAAATAAACTGGACAGCTGAGCAATAATATTTCTAAATTTTGTAAATTTAAAAACGACGATTTATTCTTATGCAAGATAAAGTACATTGAATATTCGAGAATATTCTGTAACACATATTTTTTTGTTAGAAAATGGAATATTCCAGAAATTACGAATGTTTAATCATTAAAAATGTTATAGAACTTATCGCAACAATCTGAACAAAGTTTTTAAATTTTCAAGAGTTTTTGGAATGCAATAAGCTTCAAAAAAAGTAGACATCTTTAAAAAATACTTGAATATTTGGAGAAAAATATAAACTTTTGTATTATATTTTATATGATTTTAAAACATTTGAAATGCTTTTTGAAAAACTCAGGAAAGATATTAACAATTCTACAATTGAATTGTTTAATTTTACCCCTAAAATTAAAATTTAATCCAGAGTAATCCAGAATTCAGTTTACACCCCAAAATGATAAAAGTTCAAAATAAACATTTTTTTAAAGTAAACCGAATTTTTTACTGAAAAATATATAAAAGTTCAATTCAGGTTTCATTTAAAGTTTGAACCCCAGATTATTAAAAGCTTTAAATAATTTTTTTTTAAACGGCAAAACATTTCAAAATTATATTATCTTTCAATTTTCGATTGGATGATTGGTCGGATTGTTCGAGCATCACAGTTTGGATTGGGGATTTCAGTTTGAACCCCAAAGTGTTGCAAATGAGGTCTAAAATGTTTAAAAACCTAATTAGAGCCAAAATCGTATTCCAAGTGATACTTTCATATCTATAAAAGGAATAATTATTTCTAAATTTTCGATTAAGTGATTTGTCAGATTGTTAGTACATCTCGTTTCAGTTTGAACTTTGAACCCCAATTTGTTGAAAATTGAAAAAAGCTTATTTCGAACCAAATCGAATTCAATCAAAATGTATATTTCAAATCTAAAAAGGGAATAATCTTTCAATTTTTAATTGGATGATTGGTCGGATTGTTCGAGCATTACGGTATGAAATGGCTGTTTAAATTTGAACCTCAAACTGTTAAAAACTGAAATATCTCAGCTCGAGCCAAAACTTAAATAAAAAAAAAACTTTCATTGAGAATAATCTAGAAATGTTCGATTAGTTAAATTGTTCAAACATTACGATATGTATTTTTTTCTTTCAATTTGAACCCCAAACTGTTACAAATGAGGTTAAAGATTAAATAAACTCAAATGGAGCCACAATCGAATTTAAAAAAAATGCCTTCGTATCTAAAAAGAGTATGATCTCTAAAATTTAAATTAGATGATTGGTCGGATTGTTCGAGGATCTTAGCACGGATTGGCCTTTTTAGCTTGAACCCCAAAGTGTTGAAGAATTAAAAATGCTCATATTGAGCTAAAATCGAATTCAAAATGATAATTTCATATCCAAAAAGGGAATAATCTCTAATTTTTTGATTGGTTGATTGGTATTTGGTCAGATTGTTCGAGCATATTGGTGTCTGGATTGGCTGTTTCAGTTTGAACCCCAACTCTTGAAAATTTAAAAAGGCTCCTGTTGCACCAAAATCGCATTTAAAATGATCATTTTAAATCTAAAAAGGGAATACTCTCTAAATTTTCGATTGGATGATAGATTCGGATTGTTCGAGCATCTCGGTATATGGATTGGTCGTTTCCCCTTTGGATTCGTTTCTCATTAATCTTCGTCTCCTCCCTGTTGCTTTCGTTTTGCGATTTCTTACCGGAGACAGCCCTGCACCAGCCCTCACCGCCTCTTCCTCTTTTTATTCCTCCCATCCCTCGCTCACTCTCACTCACACTCTTTCTCTCTCTCGCTCTCTCCCTCTCTCCCTGTCTCTCTCTCTCTTCCTCTCCTCTTTTCTCTCCTCTCTCTCCCCATTCCCTTGGATGCACCGAATTCAACATGGCCGCCCTCTTGAGTGCTCCAAGGACCTCACGAGCCACCATTCGAGAAACTTTCCGTTGTACCTTTATCGCGACTCCTTGGGCCAATCAAGATGACTAAACGGGCCATAAACCAAACGAATGATTCCATCTTCCAAGCGTACGCGATACCTGAATCGCGAGCGTCGCTTCTTCCCTAGAATCCTCGGATCGCAGATGACCGGATGGTCACTTCTTCGGACATGTTTTGTCCCAGTAGTCGACCACTTTCGGTGGTAACGTCCGACACGGCAGGGTCTGGATTGTGACGAAGAAATTTCTTCCGAAGCACGTCACGTTTCCCTCGAATCACCCGCGACGATGGAATCGTATGTCGCATCGCGCGCTTGATTTCGCCGCACCGTTATGACCTTACTTCTTCTACTAAAGCCGGGTCGGTCTCTTCTTTTATCTAAAATGGACGATCGTTAACCAACGGTGCTCAAAATTGCAAATAGCCGATTATTATCGTAAGCGATTGATCCCTCTGTATTTTTTTAATACTCAAATTAAAATCAATCGGAAAGTACTCAATTCATCGGGATTTTGGCTCGAGAGAATTGATCCTCGGATCATTGGCTAGCCAAAACTGTACCCCTATTAAGTACCGTACCAAAAATAGTTTTAGACCTATGATGAATTATGCAAAAAAAAATGGAATCTGCTGTTTTTGAAGTTTTTATTGCAATGAACCAGGATTTTGGTTCCGGAAAATTGTTACTCAGATATTTGGCTATCCAAAACTACCACTGTAAAGTATCATAGTTCAAATGGTTCCGCTAGTATAGTTGACTACTGAAAAAAAATTTGATCAGTGAATTTATAGTTTTTATTATCAATAAATCTGACATGAATTTTTTATCAGGATGTTGGTTTCGGGGGATCGTTTTGTTGGAACTTTAAGTATTCAAAACTACCCCTAATCTGGTATTTTTTATGTTTTTATTGGAATGAATCACAAATTATTCCTTTTATAAGGATTTTGGTTCCAGGAAATTGTAACTTGGACATTTAGCTCTCGAAAACAACCCCTATAAAGTATCATAATTTAAACAGTTCCTAAACTATAATAGATTATTGGAAAAAATTAATTGGTCACTTTTTTTAGTTTTTATTCGTAATCAATCTGAAAATTATTCTTTATACTAGGATTTTGGGTACCGAAGAATGTTCCTCGAATTATTGAGTATCCAAAACCACCCCTATAAAGTATTATCAGGGTGTCTACTCTATCTGGAAAACCTGGAAAACCTGGAATTTGCAGGGAATTTTTATATAGCTGGAAAACCCTGGAAATGTCAGGGATTTTTTTTTCAAGAGCGTAATTAATTTTTTTAATTGCAATAATAAATTGATTAACACGCTCTTTTGTTTGAAATTTATTTTTTGACTGAAAGTTGAGTTTATAAAGTTAATTCCAAGTAAAATTTGAACTATTTTGTTTTAAATTTGTTTTTTTTTGTTATTGAAAATTAATATTCCTACTTAAAATATAACTATTTAATATTTGTTTGAAAAAAGTATTTCAAAATTCATGTTTTTTGTTGCAAATTCAACTATTTAAGTTGACGAATAATTATTTTAGTTGAAAATTAATCTTCTTTGTTTTAAACTCAACTATTTTAGTTGAATATTCAACATTTTAATTGGAAATTCATCACTTCGGACGAAGATGTAACTATTTTTTATAAAAAGTAATTTTTTTGTTTGTTGAAAGTGATTTTTTTAACTGAAGGTTGAACTAGTTTCAATTGAATATTCCGTATTTTTAGTTGAAAAATCACTTCTTTGTTTAAAAATTAATTTTTTTACTTAAAATTTAATAATGCGCTGTTTGGTTGACCATTTATCTTTTATAGTAATGTTTTTGTCAAAATTTAACAATTTGAGTTGAAGATTCTTTGTCTTAGTTAAAAATTCTTGTTTAGTTAAAAACTCTTATTTAGCTGGAAATTAATTTATTAACTAAAAATGTTAGTATTCCATTTTTGATCAAAAATTATTCTTTTTTTAGTTAAAACTTCAACTATTTGATTGAAAATTTTGTTAAAAAATTGTATTCTGGGTAGAAAATAAATCATTTAATTTAAAAATTTGTCCCTTTGGTTGAAGATTGAACTATTTTCTTGAAAATCCGTTATTTTTTATTAAAAATTATTTTGTTCAACTAAAAGATTAACTATTTCATTTTTTTAAATTTATATTTTTTTAGTCGAATATTGATATGTTTGTTTTAAAATTAATTAATTTTTCAATTTTCTGTTCCATTGTGTTAAAGGATGTTTGGAATAAAGGTGATAAATTATTTTTAAAAATGTTGCGTTTAGAGGCAAATTTGAAATCGTCCGCCGAATCGCCACCCTGGTTTTTAACCAAAAGTTATAAATTGCATTTTTTAACTAAAAATTTAACTCTTCAATTGTTATTTGACAATTTATCTTTTTAATTTAAAATTAATGTATTTTCAATAAAATTCGTCTTCGTTGATAAAAATGATTCTTCTATTCCATTTTTATTTAAGAATGGATATTTTTTCTTTGAAATTTAACCATTTAATTGAAATTTTTTTTGTATTTGATAATGCAAATATTTTGTTGAACATTCATGTATTTTTAATTTTAACTTTATTTTTTCGGTCTACATGATACCTGCAAAAAACCTGGAATAGTCAGGGATTTTTTTCCAGGATTTGAGTAGACACCCTGATTATAGCCAAAATACTTTCAGAACTAGGATTAATTTTGGAAAAAAATCTGTTATTGTTTGATGAACTGATTTCTCGGAATTTTTAGAAGTTTTGATGTAATATAGTTAATAAATTTCAGGAACTATGTGTATTAAAAATATTTTAAAATTCGAATCGGTCATTTTTTAGTTTTTATAATTTTGATAAATCTAAAGTATTCGTTTTATCAGCATTTTGTTTGCAGGAAATTCTTCCTAGGATTTTAGACTATGCAAAACTACCCATATGAAGTGTCATATATCTGAAATTGTTCAGAAACTATAATGATTATTCATAAAATGTTAAGTCAGTCATGTTTAGTTTTTAATACTCCTAATATATCGGGAAGTATTCCATTCACCTGTTGGAGTATTTCGACAGATATAAGCATCGATATTTGTGACTAATCTTTCATACGGAGATCCGTCGGTACGCGTACGTTTTACTTCCTTTTTTACATAACTAACAGGTTATGGGCCCAGAGTCGGTGACGCAAAAGTTGGTGTCTAAGTATCAGTTTGAAGTGCTCATCACGGATTGATAAAACCGTTAAAGTTTAAAGTTTGAGTTTAAATTTTTCTATCTTCAAGGAACAGTAATCGGAACAAAACAAAAATGCCAGACAGATTGCGTGCGCCTGTTGACAAGTTGAACGGCGAGAACTATGAGATTTGGAAATATAAAGTGTAACTTTTGTTAATTAAAGATAAATTGTGGAACGTGATTACAAGTGAACTACATTTGGTCTACATTTGGTCTTTTAGTGGAAGATAGTCAGCTTGTGAAAATAAGGAATGCAAAAAGTGTAAAGGAAGCTTGGGATGCATTGCAGAGTTATCATCAAAAGGCACCAGAAAGCAAAACTAAAACTTCATTGGATGCATATCTGTCAGATAGTGCATTTAAAGAAAATAGTGTTTTAAAAGAAATTTACGATGAAGCCTGCTAGGAAGTGCATGGTAAAGGATCATGATTTATAAAGTGCCGATTGGATACTAACAAAGTTCTAACAGTGAAAGTCGAGAATGTTTTATATGTGCCGTGTTTTGAATCTAATTTTCTTTCAGTAAATAAATTAACGAAAGGTGGACATGTAGTGATTTTTGACGAAAAAGACTGTGAAATTTTAAATGATGTGCTGCGGAGTGCAGTGCGCGTGAAGACAACGGTGCTCACAGTGAGAGCTGTCAACATTCTTGGCATAAGCGGTTCGGGCATTGAGATCCGAAAGCAATTAAAGATCTGACTGAAAAAGAATTAGCTGCTGGGATAGAGCTTACGGATTGTGGAAAACGGGAATTTTTTGAAAGCATACAGATTTATGCGGGCCAATGCAAACGGTTACTCCAGGTGGAAAGAGGTATGTTCTTATAATAATCGATGATTATATCAGGTAGACACATGTCTATCTTTTGAAAAATAAATTGGAAGTACCTGCAATTATCAAGGACTTCGTCGAGATGACTAAGACACAATTTCAAACGAAATCCAAATGTATCCAATCGGATCGATGAGGGGAGTACGTTAATCAAAATTTACAGGCTTATTTGAAAAAAAGAGGACATCATGATTCAGTATACACTAGCGTATTTTCCACAGCAGAATGGGGTTGCAGAAAGAAAAAATAGATCTCTAATGGAAATGACGAGATGCATGATAATTGATTCAAATTTAGAAAAGAAATATTGGTGAGAAGCAGTAAATACAGCAAATTATTTACAGAATAGACTGCCTTTAAAGCCAATAAACAAAACTCCATTTGAGTTGTGGTACTAAAAAATTGCCAAATGTGAAACATTTACATGTATTCGGTTGCGAAGCATTAGTGCACGTTCCATATTCTAAAAGAAAAAAGCTTGATCAAAAAGCAAAAAGCTTAATTTTTGTGGGCTATTCAGAAGAATCCAAAGCATTTCGATTGCTCGATAAAAAACCAAATAAAATTCAGATCAGTCAAGATGTAATATTTATTGATGGCTCTGTAAAAACTGCAGAATCTAAAGTAAAAGTCTATTTATTTTCTCAACTAATAAGAGATTTTAAAAATTAATTTGAAATTGAATTGAAGTCCTGTGACGAAGAATCAATTCCAGATTCAAATTTTGAATATGAAGATGCAGAATCAAATTCAGGAAGCGAGGATCCGGATCAACAGGATGAGGAGCAGCAGGATCAAGAGCAGCAGAATCTAGAAAAATCAGGTGGAACAATTGTAGTATCGACGCTCTGAAAGATCAAATAAAGGTGTGCCACCATATATATACATGGTAACCTTAAAACTAGTGACGTGTGCAGAAGGAGAACCTAGAAGCAGAAGACAAGCTCTAATCGGTGTTGATAAGAATCACTGGAAAAAGACGATGGACGAAGAAATATCTTCCTTACTCAGCGAGCGCCAAAGGATAAAAACATTATCATCTGCAAATGGGTTTTTAAACTCAAATGGAATACTGATGGAGGAGTGGATAGGTATGAAGCAAGACTTGTCGCTCGCGGATTTTCCCAAAAGTACGGAACCGATTATGATGAGGTTTTCCCACCTGTTGTTCGGCAAACTATATTTAGGACTCTACAGACAATTGCTGGTCAAGAAAAAATGATTGTCAAACTTACAATGCTAAGACAGCCTTTCTCAATGGAATATTAAACGAGAATATATTCATGAAACAGCCTGAGGGCTACGCGATTCCACGAAAGGAAAATATGGTCTGCAGATTGGACACAGTAAAAACTAGGCATTCATTTTTATCTGAGATTCTTTTTTGGGTGTTCTAATATGATTTCACAAATAGTCTATTTTAGTACCAGTTTCTGTCTTGTTTAGGTTGCTAACTTCATATTGATAAATGATCCAAAATACCGAATTAAACTGATTCACAGGGTGCATTGTTTCAATTGTTCCAAACTTCAATCTCACAAAAACAAAAAATAGATCAAAAGACTAGAGATCGGAACGTTTGAGATTGAACCATTCCGGGTATGGATTGGACACTTATAATTTTTAAAGGCACAAGTATAGATTTAAAAATCAACTCGAGAGATTTTGAATGCTTTTTCGGAATTTGAGTTGTATACCATTTTTAAGTATATGCTGAATATATTTTGTTAAAAAAGTCATGAAATTATGATTATTCAAAAGTTGTTTGAATCGATTGTTTTTTAGATTCTAATCATAATAAATAGGCAAGAATTTCTTTTACAAGAATTTTGATGTCGGGGAATTGTTATTTGGATATTTGGCTATCCAAAACTACCCCTATCAAATATCATGGTTAAAAAAATTCCATCCATATTGTTTTATTTTAAACATAAATGTTTAATCTTCGATTTTCATCTTACAAAAATGATATTGCAGTAAAATGCTCGATTATAATATCAATAGAAAACTTTAGATAAGTTATATTGCATATTTTAATTAGGATTCGGAACACTTAAGCGCTCCGATTCCAGAACGGGATATACCATAGAGGATATAACTCGGTAAAGTTGGAGAGAGGTTGGCTCCTGGCAACTAAAAATCGAAATTTGAACATTTGATTTTTGAAGAATGCATTCATATAGGAAATTAGATTGTGCATCTTTTTTGCTCCAGCAAGAAAGTTTAATCTATTATAGTTTTCGAGATAACCATTATAATGATGTTTTTTTCTGAAGGCGATTTGTAATTAATTTTTGCTCCCACGCTCGTCGTCACATCTACAGTTTTTGGAATTTTTTTGATCAAATTTGGAGATAATACTTTTAAAAGCATCTCCAGAAAGACGATGTAAGCGAAAAGTTTATATTATTATTTATAAGAAAATAAAAAATAGTTTTCTAGGTCATTCCGAATTCAATTCCTTATAATCTTCGCTCTCTTCGTTTATCGAGCAAAGTTTGAGGAAATATAAACTTTTTGTGGAGTAGTTGTTCAGAAAACTATAAGGTTGTTTACTGTGGAAACCTTTTTTTCAAAAAACTGAATAGGTAAAAAACTGCGAATGCAAAACTTGGAGCGCGCGAACTAAACTCTCAGATGACAGGCATACAGGCGGACTCAAATGTAGGTATGCACGTAAATAATGCGAAAATTCAGAATAATATGAAAAATATCGAATTATGATACATTTAAAGAGTTTGAATACTTTTAGAATGCACCAATGAACAAGTTATATAATAATATAATAATAAATATTAAATAATAAAATATTATGAACAAGTTATATAA
>JAAAKG020135712.1:0-13438 GCA_010014905.2 Druon quercuslanigerum | reverse complement strand
TTGCATTTTTTTAAAAACAAAATAATAAATATATAATATATATATATATATATATATATATTATAAACAATTTTTTCCGGTTTCTAAGGATTCAATTCACCAATTTACCATCAAATAATTAAGCGATACTGAAAAAATAAGATTCATTTCTTGTATTTGTCTCTGAAGCACTGAATAGTTATGTTTCAAATAAAAAATATCAATTTTCAAACAAATAGTTGAATTTTGAACTAAAAAATATCAGTGTTCAAGAAAAATATTATCTCATTTTCAACGAAAAAGATCAATTTACTAATAAAATTTTGGATATTTAATTGAAATGCTGAATAATAAAAGATATTTTTAGCAGAGTAATTGGATTTTTAATTTAAAAATATCAATTTTCAAACACAAGTGGAGTACATAAATGTTCAGTTTTAAAACTTTTAAACCAAAAAGATGAGTTTTCAACTAAGGTGGTGAATCTTTACCTGTAATAGTTGAACTTTTAAAATAAAATAATGAATCTTTAACTGGAATATTAGAATTTGCTACCAAAAGGATAATTTTTTAAATGAAATGATGAAAATGTGACTGGAATACCTGAATTTTGAAATAAAAAGAGGCTTTTTTGAACGAAAAGATAAATTTTGTACCAAAAAAGACTATTTTTCAACGAAATAGTTGAATTTTGTATTAAGAGTCAGTTAGAATTTTGATTTCAGTTAAATAAAATAATTTTAAATTTTTAATGAAAGTGATGAATTTTAAATTAAAATTATGAATTTGCAATTGGAATCGTTGAATTTTAAACCAAAAAGGTGAATTTTCTACCATGAAAATTAATTTCTACCAAAAAGACGAAATTTCGATTAAAATTAATCGAAACTAAAGAGATGATGTTTTCACCAAAACATAGGGATATTCAAATGGAATGATTAAATTTTCAGTTAAGATGAATTTTCAAACAAAATGATTAATTTTTTAACAAAATACATGAATTTTGAACGAAATAGTTCAAACCTGTACTAAAAAAGACAAATTTTCAAGCAAATAGTGGAATTTTGAGATAAAAAATGCAAATTTTCAACCGAACTGATGAATTTTTTACTAAAAATATGAACCTTCAACTGGAATAATTACATTTTAAATCAAAACTATTAATTTTCATCCATGACAATTAATTTTTACCAAATAAGATGACATTTTAAATAAAAAAGATAACTTAAAAAAATTAAATAGTTAAATTTTCGATTTAAAAAAGTATTTTTCGACTAACGAGATGAATTTTTAACCAAAGTGATGGAATATTCAACTCGAATAATTAAATTTTCAGTTTAAAAAAATAATATTTAAAAAAAAACACTTCAAGAAAATAGTTCAAGTTTCAAGTGAAATAATAAATAAATTAACAGAAAATTGTGAATTTTAAATTAAAATTATAATTCTTGAACACAAAAAAATAATTTTTAGCAAAAGGGTTTAACCTTTACTGAAGTAATAAAATTTTGATTCCAAAAAAGATGAGCCAAGAAAGTAAAAAAGATTTTAATTAAATAAGTAAAAAATTTCAATTCATCGAAAGAAAACGACTTTTTTTAAAATACACGCAGTTTCTATGAGACATAAATTTTAAAGTAACGGCGATCAATTTTTAACCAAACATAGAATCGTTAAATTTTCTGTTAAAAAAATTAATTTCAAAACAAACAAAAAACGAATTTTCAACAAAATAGTTAAATGCAGTAATATAAAGCTACTTTTACAAATAAAGAATCACTGTCCTTACATTTTATAATACAATTTAAACAAAAAATTAAGAAGGCTCGCGAAAAAATTCCCTGATTTAAAAAACATCCCTGAAATTTGCAGGTTTTCCTGGTACGGTAGAAACCCTATTATTCTGTTATAAGTAAAAGATGAATTAAAAGATCTGCGGTGTAAACCTGTTAACTGGAATTTTTTTCGAAATTTATATTTCTGTATTTTATGGAACATTTTTTGTAATGCCGTTAATATCCCGCAAACGAAAAGACAACATTCCTGTAAGTTTTTTTAAAAATCGATTTTCGAAAATCGCGTTTTCATCTACAGCATAGGTCCGTGGAACGATTTTTCTTCACCGTGTAAAATTTCTGAAATGTTAGTTAACAGCTATAGACCGCGGACCCTTCAATTAAACTTTGAAAAATAAAAACCCTTTCAGTAGCAAGATTTCTTTTAAACGAGACGTTTCTTTTATAATAGACTGTTTTGAAAGAGAAAAAAAATTGAATTCAAGTTTCTCGTGAAAAATTCAAGGAGATTTCCAGGTTTTCAAGATCGCTCGACAACCTGACACTTTTCAAAAGATTAGTCTAAAAAACTGGAAATTTCGCTTCAAAAATAATGTTAATCTTTCACTGCAGGTTTTATCACACCCTGGAATTTCCCTCATGCGATGATAGCTCGAAAAGCTGGACCAGCCTTGGCAGCTGGTTGCACTTGTGTCGTGAAACCCGCAGGAGACACTCCTTTCACGGCTCTCGCGATGGCAGAATTAGCTGAAAAAGCTGGTTTCCCACCTGGAACCATCAACGTGATAACCTCGAGTGTCACAAATTCCGTAGAAGTCGGCAAAGAAATCTGTAGCAATCCGAAAGTCCGAATCCTCTCTTTCACCGGGTCGACTCAGGTCGGAAAATTGCTGTACAAGCAATGCGCCTCGACGATGAAACGCCTGAGTCTCGAATTGGGTGGAAATGCACCTTACGTCGTTTTCAATTCTGCTGACCTCGACTTGGCGGTCGCTGGAGCGATGGCCAGTAAATTCCGCAACACTGGACAAACCTGCGTCTCGTCCAATCGATTTTTCATCCAGGAAGGAGTATTCGAGAAATTCACGGAGAAATTCTTGGAGAGGATCAATTCCGAAATCAAACTGGGGGATGGAGTGAAGGAGGGAGTGACTAATGGGCCTCTGATTAACGAAAATCAGTTGCAGATTGTGAAAGCTCTCGTGGAAGATGCTGTTAAGAAAGGGGCGAAGCTCCACTGCGGCGGGAAAGTCCTGGAGAATTTGGGGCCTCTTTTTTATGCTCCTACATTATTGACGGACGTTACGAAGGAGATGGATATTTACAAGAGGGAAATCTTCGGACCAGTTGCTGTTATTCATAAATTTAAGAATGAAGATGATGCTTTGAGGGAAGCGAATGATGTGAATGTTGGTCTTGCTGGCTATTTTTATTCGAGGGATATTTCCCAGGTCTTCAGGGTGGCGAGGAAAATGGAAGTTGGCATGGTTGGAGTTAATGAAGGTATGATTTCTTGCACTGAAGCTGCTTTTGGAGGCATTAAAGAATCTGGATTGGGAAGGGAAGGTTCTAGTCATGGAATGGAAGAATATTTTGATATCAAGTACGTTTGTATTGGAAACGTAGAGCACTGAATTTAAACGTTTTTTTTTTCATTTTTTTTTAGAAGCTAGCAGGACTTACTCTAAGGCGAAATTGTTTATATAAAATCATTACACTGATAAATATGCTGGAAATTCGAAAATTCAAGTTTTATAAATAAAAATATCTTTTTTTCGATAAATTATTAATATGCAATAATAAAAGTTGATAGTTTATTCGTAAAACAAAAGCAAATGTGTAAGTCATTCAGTTTGATAAGACACATTTTTATTTTTATTGCAGGTCAATTTTTGTTGCGTAGCTCTAAATTTCAGAAATATAATATTATTATATATATAATATTATTCAGTACTGAAAAAACGTTTTAAGTACACGTCTTCATAATTTTTTCAATTTTTAACAGTGAATAGTTTAATTTTCAACTAATAAAGTTACATTTTGAGCCAAAAATGAAATAGTTTAATTTTTAATCAAAAACTGATTAAATTACACTTTTAGTTTTAAAAAAACTTTTCAGTGAAAAATGGAATTGTTCAAAATACGTAATTTTTCAACTATGGAAATAAATTTTTATCAAAAGAATAGGTTACATTTTTAGTTCAAAAAATTTATTCAAAAGAAAGAAACCTATATTAAACAAAATAGTTTAATTTTTAACCTCAGGAACAAATTTTCATGTAGAAACGAAAACTTTATAGACCAGATTGAAATAGTTAAATTATCAGTTGAAAAAATTCATTTCAAATAAAAAAAACGAACTTTAAAAAAAATAGTTTAATTTTGACCAAAGAAATAAATTTTCATATAAAAAAGATAAATTTACAGAAGAAACGAAATAGTTCAATTTTCAGGAAAAAAAACTTAATTTTGAATTAAAAAAATTTACAACAAAATAGTTTAATTTTTCAAAGACAGAGAATAATCTTATACCGAAAAAAATAATTTTCAATTAAAACAAATTATTTGTCAAATAACGAATTTTTAACAAAATAGTTTAATTTTGAACAAAGAAATAAACTTTCATCTAAAAAAGATAAATTTACAGGAAAAAATGAAAGTTAGATTTTCAGGTAAAATAATTACTTTTTAGTAAAAAAAAAGTATTTACAGCAAAATAGTTTAATTTCTCAAAGACAGAGAATAATCGTATGCCAAAACAAAATAATTTTCAATAAAAGACGTAAATTTTCAATTAAAAAAAATAATTATTTCCCCAATGATGAATAGTTTTAAACAACAAAAAAATGAATTTTCAAACAAAAAGAATAATCTTTTACCAAAAAGACGAATTTTTAACAAAAAATTTAATTTAAATTTTCAGAAAAAAAATGCAGTAATTTCCAACCATATAGTTGAATTTTTAACTGAAAAAGATAAATTTTAAAAAAAATTGTCAATTTTCAAAGAAAAAGAATGATTTTCTACAAAAAAAAGCGAATTTGCAGCAATATCTATGAGTTTACAAACAAATAGATAATTTTTTAAACCCGAATGGAATAGTTAAATTTTCGGTTAAAAAATTATCTTTCAAACTATAAGAATAATTATTTTCCAAAAAATACGAGTTTTAATCAAAACACCGGAACTTTGTACAATATAGGTGAATTTTTTACTAAAAAATATAAATTTTCAAATGAAAAAAATCAATATTTTAAACAAAAAGAATAATTTCTTCAAAATAAAAATCTAATTAGCAACAATATATATGAACTTTCAAATAAAAAAGATAAATTTTTTATCAGAAATGGAATGGTGAACACTTGAGTTAAAAAATTAATTTAAAAAAAGTATTTCCAAAAATATTTGCAACCACAACTGTGATTTTTTAATAAAAAATATAATATTTGATATTTGCATAAAAAATATTTTATATTTTAAATATAAAAAGATTCATTTTCTAACAAAAATAAAAGAGTTCAATTTTCAATTTCAAAAATTAATTTTCAGCTGTTAAAAAAATGATTTTTCAACAAAATAGTTAAATCTTCAACCGAGGAAATGAACTTTAAAAAAAATAATTTTCAAACAAGAAGAATAATCTTCTACAAAAAAGACAAATTTTTTACCAAAAATGGAAGTTGAACTTCAAGTTAAAAAATTAATTTTCAAACTATAAGAATAATTTTTTCCCAAAAAATACAATTTTTCAACAAAATACAGTAATTTCCAACCAAGGCTGAATTTTCAACTAAAAAAGATAAATTTTCAAATACAATTTTTTTTAAATTTTTCAACCATAAATAATTTTTTCTGCAAAAAAAATGAATACGCAACATTATGTATGAATTTATAAACAAATAGTTAAATTTTCAAATAGAAAAGATAAAATTTTAACCACAAATGGAATAGTAAAAATTTCAGTTAAAAAAATATAAAAAAAAACGATTTACAAAATATAAAATTTAATTTTCAATCAAAAAAATATGGATTGTAAATATTGTATTTCAATTTTAATATGAATAGTTGTATTTTCAATCAACATGGTGAATTCCTCAAAAAAAGTTAATGATGGATATTTTAAACAAAAATATTTTAAGTTTCAAAAAATAAATATTAGTTTTCTACTTACAATAAAATAGTTGAATTTTCTATTTAAAAAAATAATTTTCAGCCGAAAAAAAACGAACTTTGAACAAAAAAGTTTAATATTAACCAAAGAAAAGAATGTTCATCTAGTAAAATTAATTTTTAACGAAATGTTTGAACTTTATTTGAGCTGTTGACTTCCGGATAAAAAAAGATTCAAATTTTAAAACAAGAACACTTGGATTCATCAAAAAAGCTAAAATTGAAACAAAATTGTCGAATTCACATACAAAAAGATTTTCCAATCAGGAAAAAGAATTTTAACAAAATGAGTTATTTTTTAAGCTAAAAAGACCAATTTCCTGTAAAACAGATAAATTTTTAACCGGAAAATATGGTATTTGTTAGTTTTCGCTATCAAAATAAAAAACTTCTGAAAACTTGTATTTTAAACGTTCTTTCAGCAGAAAATGATCTTATATTTTTTAAATTCAGAACCACGCAAGAAAAATTATACAGTCCTTAAAATATTGATTTTTTTCTCAAACAGAATGAGTTACAATTTTACTTTGTTTTATAGATAAAATAAAAAGTGTTATTATTATTTTGCACAATAAAAAAACAATTCTTCATTTATTTTTACGACATGCTTTTACGAGTTATTACGAAACTTCGACCCGTATTCCGCAGTACAGTTTTATAAAATTAAGAAAATTTGAGAAATTTAGCAAGGACACTTACAACTATTAATTATTCAATCAGAAAATGGAATATTTATTCTTAGAAGGTCATTTCAAAATGATTTTTTTTTCTGAATTGTCATTTTAGAATATTCTCTGGAATAAATAATCTTAAAATATATTTTTTTTCATCGTATTTTGCTATCCTTTTTATTAGATTTGTTGGTAAAAGAGAAAAAGGGGAGAATTTGATGATCAATGTTGAATGTACAACTTTATTCAGACAAGAGTTGAAATTGTTGAGATTCTCGCCTTGGAAAAAATACAGTGTGCATGTTAAAATTAGGTGCCATAAGGTTAATGTACAAGTGAGGAAAACAAGTTTATCTAATTAAAATGCCGATTATAATATAATCCACCTAATTGTACCAATGCTACCTAACGTACCTTTTTTCTGAAATATATACAGTAAAATAATTTTCACAACTCTTTGAGATTGAATTTAGGAATAAGAAAAAAAATAAGGATTAGGATTATGATTATAGTACTATTATTAGCGAAGCTGTTAGAATATAAGTTGGAAGACTATACCTTCATTTAGGCAGCATTGGTCCATTTTGTTATATAATCTTAGTTTATAACTTTTAGGATTACATCGCACGCAGGTGCGTTTAGTCTTCCAAATACAGTCTTCCAAATGTGCAACGCGTAACAAAAATAATATATATTATGCTGTATCCTGTATTTAATACAATTTGTTAATGAAGCCCGAAGGGTGGGATCTGATGTGATTAGTAAATCATATTCTAGAAACAAAACTGTATTCATGCGATACGATAGTAAATACATATACAACAAAACATTTATGGTACATTTTTTGTTCTCAATTGCGATATTGTAATGGTATTAAAATTGGATACTTGTGAGAGAACATCAACAGTTTTTGAGTCCGTGCTTCTCAATGTATTTCTCGCGAGCTTCCGCTATCATCATTGCCTTCCTTTCATGGAAAGAAAGACTTCCGGGCAGTTTAAAACCTTTTGCGGGCTGCACTTGCGCTTTTGAAAGTGAACTTTCCGAAGCAGTTGATGGCAATTGTTCTGGTGTGTAAGTTACTATGCCGTCGAGGAGATTTGCGATTGTGATCTCTGCGTTTCTTGTTTTTGCTGCAAACAATCAGAAATCCACATATATTACAACTTAGAGTTGAAATCAAATTTAAAATCTTATTTAACTTCCAATAATAAAATTATTGTGCAGAATTCCTGAAAATATAACCAAAAATCCAACGACCAAAATTTCAAAAAATATAACAATCTTTTCCTAAAAAAGAACAGAAACATTTTATGGTGGTTGTCCAAATTTGGTAGTTGGATTCTTGGTTTTATTTTCAGGAATTCTGCACATTAACTTATGGTTATTGAATTTACAACAAAATAGGTGTATTTTTAACCGAAAAGTTGATTTTTCAACCCAAAAGATTAATTTTCAGCCAAGAGGATCAATTTTCTAACAAGGTAGACAATCTTTGCAAAATATATAAAGTTTTAACTAAAAAAGATAAATCTGAAGTTAAAAACCTATTTTGAAACAAGCGAAAAACAAATTTTCAATAAGATAGTTAAATTTTTAACCAAATAAATGAACAAAAAAAAAAGAATGATATTTTGACAAAATTGTTGAAGTTAAGACAAGATAATACAGTTTTTACCCAGAAAATAAATTATCAACCAAAAAATTAATAAAATATTATCCATTTGTAAAACATACTTGCTATCAACACACTTTTTTCTAAATCCAATATCATTAAAGTTCAACATTTATTTATTTAAGAGAAAATTTCATGACTTTCAGATGTTTGCTTGAAGAGTAGGAAAAACGTTATTCTTAATGGCGATCTTTCATTAATTATTAATACAATAAGAAAAAAATAATTAAGAAACGAATTAACTAAAGTTTATAAAAATTTAATTAAATTTAATTTTAGATTAATATTTAATTATTTTCTCAGAGCTTAATTGATTGAGACTAAAAATTCAATTTGTGCATTCTTGTTATCTCTACCGTTTGTCTGAATGATTGCAAATGTAAATATTTATCTTCAGAGAACTTGTCAATGATAAACAGCAAAGCTAGGATTTAAAATCAATCGCAGAAGTAATCGTTCTAAATATAAAATAACGATGGCGATTATTTTGATATAATATAAACTTAATCCACCAAAAGTCGAACTTCAAATTTTTGCAACATTTATCAACGATTAAATAAAATAAGCACTTTTACATAAATCTTTTTTAATTCTGTTAGTGTACAAACATTTTAAAAGTTTTAAAATTCTGCAGTTCTAAATGTCAACGAGTTTCCAATAACATTCTTCTTCATTAAATTTGAATGAAAAAACTATCAGCTTTAAAATTCATTTCTTTCAATTCAGATGCTTTGAAATATGAGCTCTTCCGAACGGGTCATAATATTTAGAGGCTCTTAAACGTGTATTCTTATTAATTTTCCTGCTTTAAAATCAATATATTTATTCTTTAGATTCTTATTAAATTAAAAAGTTATTAAACCATCGTTTTTTTTAAGAATCTGCAGAAAGACCACATTTAAGCAATGTTTTATGATACTTCAATTATTTTTAGTTTTAGATTTTTCACAAAAAAAAACATAAGTTTTTCAATTACAGAGAAAACTAATTTGTTAGGATGCTTACTTTCATTTACGCAATTCTCTACAAGACTGGTATATTATGCAATGTTTAACTGTTGAGAGCCACTCATTATTTTTTGTATAATTATAGCCTTCTTTGCATATTGTGACTTTTTTTCAAAGTCTACTTGCCCCTGCGATCTCAGGTCTTGATATATTATTTATTATGTTAATCAGTTAATTGTCTGGGTTGTTACAGGTCAGGGAATTCTGCAAAGTCTGCAAATTTCAATTTTCTGACTCATATTTATTTTACATTTTCATATTCATTTTTTTTCAAGTACATTTGTTATTTACTCATCTTTTGACGATTTGAAATAACGCGGATAAAACTTTTATCATATTGACAAAAATAATTATGTTTACCTCATTAAAATTATGGTAAAATCTTAAAATTTATGTTATATTTAATAGATTTTTTTTTGAGTTAACTAGAATTATTCTTTTTAATCAACCAAAGTTTTGTTAAATTTAGAAGAAATCTGTTAAATTCAATAGAAAATTACTGAAATTATTCGAATTTTATTAAATTTACTATAATTCTAATAAATTTTCTAGAATGTTGTTTAAATCAATCTAATTTGTTTAATCGCTAGGATTCCGTTAAATTCTCTGGAATCCCGATAGATTCACTAAAAATTACTTAAATTCACTAACAACGAGTAAGTTTTTATATTTTAACATTTTTAATATACACTCTTTTATAAACGGAATAAAACAATTTCAAATTAGAATTTGAAATTTTCAAATTTATTTCAACCAAAAAAGATGATTTTTCTGCCATAAAAGATCAATTCTGAATCCAAAAGGATATATTTTCTGCACAAATAAACCATTTTTCCAGAAAATTGTTCAATTTTCAGCCATACAGTTGAATTTTTAACACAAAAAGACACATTGTTGAACAAAATAGCTGAATTTTAAAATAAACAAAATAATTTTTCAGCCAAAAATGGAAAATTTAAATATTTAGTAGAAAAAAATGTAAACCAGAGACGAATTTTTAACTAAATTGATTATCTGCAACCGAAAAAATGATTTTGATACAAAGTATTCTAACTTGTAAACATTTTCGATAAAAAAATTAGTTTCAAGATGGAAAATGATTATTGAACTAAGAGTTTCGAGCAAGTAATTAAAAAGTTAAAAATTTAAATTCATTTCTTGTATTTATCTCTGAAGTACTAAGTAGTTAAGTTTCAAATAAAAAATATCAATTTTCTAACAAATGAAACAAAATAAAATAAAAATCAAATTTTTTTAGCCAAAGTAATGAATTATCAATTAAAATGATAAATCTTCAACTGCAATAGATCATTTTTCAACCAAAGAGATGAATTATTAACAAAAGAGTTTAATTTCCAACCAAGTTCTCTTATTTTCAACCAAAAAGATCAATTTACAAAAAAAAATTCTGAATATTTAATTGAAATGCTTGAATTTTTAACAAAAAATAAGAATTTTCAATCAAAAAGATTAATTTGCAAACAATAAAATTAATTTCTACCAAAAAAACTGAAAAAGAGAAATTTTTAGCCAAAATGTTCGATTTTAAATTCAAAAATTTGCAAACAAAAATGGAGTAGATACATTTTCATTGGAAAAAAAATAATTTTTAACCAAACTGTTCAATTTTTAGCTAAAATGACGAATCTTCAGCCGGAATAGTTGAAGTTTGAACTAAAATGATGAATATTCAACTGGAATAGTGAAATTTTCTACCAAAACGATAATTTAAAATAATAAACTGATAAATATGTAACTGGGATACTTAAATGTCCAACCAAAAAGTTGAATTTCCCAACAAAAGATTAATTTTTGTTCAAAAAAATACGTTTTTTAATAAAAAATACGATTTTTTAAACAAAAAGTACATTCATTTTCAACGAAACAGTTCAATTTTATACTATAAAAGACAAATTTTCACGCAAGAATCTGCATTTTCAATTAAAAAATACCAATTATCAACCAAAAGTGGAATACTTAAATTTTCAGTTAAAAAAAATTAAGTTTTAACCAAAGTGATGAATTTTTAAGTAAAATTATGAATCTTCAACTGGAATTTTTGGGCAAAAAAAAAAAGAAATTTTTAACTAAAGAAATGAATTTTTAACAAAAGTGATTGAATATTCAACATTTAAAAAAAATAACAATTCTCTGTAACAATCGACTGTAATAATAATTAAATTCTCAGAAACAAATTAATGTTAATGAAGATGATGAATCTTGAACCCATACAATTAATTTTTAACAAAAGATTTTACCTTTTAACTGAGTAATAAAATTTTGATTTCTTAAAAAGATGAATTCTGTTGAAATTTTAACTACAAAAGATTTTTTTGTCGAGGGAGAAAAAATATTGCAAACAATTGGGTAAATTTGCACCAAAATACGTGTAGTTTCAACAAGGTACTTCAATTTTCAACTAAAGGCGATCAATTTTTAACAAAAAATAGAATCGTTAAATTGTCAATTAAAAAAAAGACTTTTCAACTAAATAATTAAATGCAGTCATATAAAGCTTCTTTTACAAATAAAGAATCATTGTTATTAAATTTTATAATGCAGTTTAAATGAAAAAAATTAAGTACGCTCGCAAAAAATAGCCTGGCATTTCCAGGGTTTTCCAGGTATATAAAAATTCCCTGACATTTTCAGGGTCTTCCAGGTAGGATAGACACCTGATGCCTGTAACTACATATTAAAAATTCAATAATTTTTCTCTGATCGATTTTTCATTTTTTAATATCTTTGGAAGTTATTTTCCTGATTTTAAGTTAGGGAATTTCAACACTTGGATTTTGTGGCAGCCCTGATTAAGGCAGTTGTCGTGTCAGAAGTCATATATCTGAAAAAGTAGTTTTTCTTTGATTTTAAAAATAAAAATATTATAGCTGATGTCTTTCTTCGGATATCTGACTTTTAGCAGGACAACTAATATCTTAAACACGAGAGAAAAACGTAAAATAAAATATTCTACTTACAAAGATCGCGAAGAACAACACTGCGTGGTACCATTGGAAGTACTTCATTAACTCGCTGGGCCATTCTGAGCATTTCGATATTCCCAAGCTGAGAATTCGTGGACCCTCGGCTTTGAGTGCCTCTGTTTTGTACTTTCTCCCGAATATACCGCTTCTCATACTCGCTCTTGTCTGAAATCGTGTGCGTACTAGTCTGGATTTTCAGCTCATCAGCAATCTCCTTCTCGACCTCTCTCACGAGTATTTCCTGATCCGTATTTCTCCTAGCCTTAAGGTACTTTAATGTAAAAATCGTGTAGGGAACAAACATGAACCAGAGCACGTCAGTCCACGTCGTTGAGGCGACGGAAGTCAGTCTCACGTCGACGAATTCCGGCCTCGTCGCCTTGATGACGACGGGCTGAACGACAGGCTCTATTCCAAATGGCCAAGAGTTGAATTTGAGCAGTGCCACTCGGTTATTGGTCGCTCCAAACTCGGGTTGAACAGCAAGGTTGTTTCTCGTCGAGGCGAGGAATTCCTTGATATTGGCAACGAGAGCATCCTTGCTGCTCATGTCCATTTTCTGCAAACCCAGAGCTTCGCTCAGCGAACTTGGGAGGTCCCAGCCACTGGGAGTTACTGTTTGAGCGACTCGCCGAATCACAAAGTGATCCAGAGTTGAGACATTGTTCGCTACAAGAATCCTTGCCTCAGGATTTCGCTCCTCAGTGTCTGGACTGATCTTGACGATGATGCCGAATGATAAACTGAGTCCATTGTGTAAAAATTTTCGAAGCGGTTGACAGTCTGGAAGTATTGAAGCCAGTGTCCAGAAACTGAGACTGATTAGGAAGCGCAAGAGGACGATTATTAATCCCAGAGGGGCGTACAGTAGCAGAGATACTAGTTTCCAGCCACTGGGAAACCTGAAACGAGAAAGCAATTTTAGAAACAGTACAATGTTTCTTCTCTTGTTTTTAAATGCTCAATCAGAGAACTTATAGAGAATTTTAAGAATTTATTGTTTAGACAAATATATATCATAATTACTATCTACACATAGTACAGGGCACAAGTTTGAATACGCTCCCTTTTTGATTATTGATTATTATTATTATTATTATTATTACACCATTAAGCCGTTTCCCTTTCGGGGTAGGCGTGACTCACTCGGTAGGGA
>JAAAKG020135711.1:0-13438 GCA_010014905.2 Druon quercuslanigerum | reverse complement strand
TGGTCCAAAAAAATATTCAATGAACTGAAAAAGTGAGTCGGTAATATAGGTATTTCGCTGTGTCGCATGCCCTTAACCCAGCCAAAGAAAGGACAAATCCTGTAGAATTTGTTTAAATGAATAGTTTCAACTATTGTTAATTGTTTTAAGCCTTTCACAAATCTGTTTTATGTGACGGTAATGATGAAAATTTACAGAAAAACCTCAAAAAAAAAATATTATGGAGAGAAGAGGGGTGAACGCTCTCTTAAAAAATACCTGTGTTCCCTAATTTGTTTATAACTATATGAAAAAAATTTCGATGAAGGAAGAACCGCTGACATTAATTTTTGGAATGTTTCTGTACCAATAAAAAGTATGTTTGAATGATTCGAATTTAAACGAAACAACGTCGGTTGGTGCATCGGCTGGGCTGGCCGACCTGTCAAGCTTTAGTTTAAAAATTGTTTTTAAAAAACTGACCGAATAACAGAAAATGTTAAATAAACATTTAAAACTGAAATTTGTTTATAATAATATAAAAAAATTGAAAAAATATATTTCACAGAATGAAAGAACATGAAAAACCATTAGGGATTCACTCATATAAAATTAAATTCTCATTTCTAGAAAGGAAGTTAGGACCATTTGAAAATACCCGCTTTGCGCGGGGGATGCAAATTTCACCTCCCTGTAGTTCGAGGAGGGATAGTAGTAAAAGTCTATAAGTTGGTGGGTATACTACTATTATGTAGGCAAAAAACTCTGAAAATTTAAAGGCAATTGGAAGACATGACATTTAAATTTGGGGCCGTTCAGGAATGATGCCTTATATGCTCTGTTACTACACCATTGAGCCAATTCTCTTTCGAAATAGGCGTGACTCACTCGGTGGGGAAGGGAGTGTGAGGAAGGGGTTATAGAGGTTATCTATGTGAGGTTCTCAAATTGGGTCCATTAGTGTCCAAGGTCTTTTGTTTCACACGTCATTCACTTTACTGACAATCTTTTTAATAACTATGGGCCGCCATACTTTTCTGTCCTGGCATACTTCTCTAGCTTCTTTCATGGCTATGGATTTTTTCATGCCAGCTCTCGTGTTTCTGTAGCTTCTTGTGGCTCTTCTAAATAGGGTCTCATTCACACATTCTAACCATTCTCTTCACGGTCTGCCTCTGGGCACGCTGCCATTTACTTTATATTGATATACTTGTTTCGTTAATCATTTCTCTTTCATTCTATTAACATTTTCGAAACATCTTAACCGATTGCTTTCCCATGTATCAACTAGTGTCTCTTCTGCACCACATTCTTTCAGAATTATCTCGTTGCGCACTTTGGTTTTTAGAGTTTCTCGGCATATTATGCGCAAGAAGCTCTTGCCAATCGTGTTAATTTTACGCTTGTCTTTTTCTTGATAGGTCCATGTCCATCTGCCGCATAGTATATTCGGTAAAAATATAGAAATATGTATTACCATTTTAGCTTTATTTGATATATTTATACTTCTGATAAGAAGCCCTGCCCTACCAATAACCTTTTTACCTTCGTTTTCGCGCCTATCTAACTCCTCATCCGTCCTTTCCGTCCCTAGTGAATAAGATACCAAGGTATACGAACTTATCAACTTGTTCAATTCTCTCATCATTTAATACAATGTTGCATATTGTTTGCTCATTCTTCCCTTCAAAAACCATAGTGTTTATTTTATTTGTGTTAATGTTGAGGCTCATGCTCTTCATACTGGCATTCAGTTAATTAAACATTCTTTGCAAGTCTTCGATTGAGTGTGACGTAACAACCTTATCATCTGCGACCGCTAATAAAAGTACCCTTACTGTTTCGAGATCCACACATTCTTCATCGAAAAGGGAATAATATAAATAACCACGAAGACATAATGCATCCTTGTTGAACACCTTGCCTAATATCGAAAAAGTCACTTACTTTCCCGTCTATTCGCTTTGCTTCCCGTATATATTGTTTTTATTGTTTGTAGCAGCCATCCATTGACTCCGTACTCTTTCCAGATTTCCCAAAGTTTAGTTCCAACTATCCAGTCTAAAGCTTTTTCTAGGTCAACAAATGCACAAAAAACTTTTTACCCTACTCTCAAGCTTTTTTTTCTGTGATCTGCCGTCTTCTGTGTCGCTGCGCCGGGCAAGCGCAGTCGCCTAACACGCTTTCTATGTCTCCACTTTCGCATCCCTTTTTCATTGATTCAGGTACACATAAAATATCTAGTTTCCTCATGTGAATAGTTTCACGTAATTCTTTTACTTTGAGATCATTTACCCTTCTAGCATTTCAAACACCGAATCTCCAATCGTCGCCTGAAACTTGACGCCTATATTTACCGTAAACATGCTTTTTGTCAATTAAAGTTCCAGTCCTTTCCGAGGCTGTTTTATTGTTTGTATTATTCGTTGTTTAGATTATATGCACAACTACCGCCTTTATGCTATAAGTTTATTTTCCTAGTCGAAATCACATCCAAGTTAAGTAGTAATTCGTCATATGGCACCAAACTTCAGTTAATAAGACAGGGTTGGGGGGGGAGGGGAAGAACCGGAACCGATGAGCCTTCTTGGGTGTATGTTTTTAAGCTAAGAAGCTCACCAGTCTTCAGCAGCGTTAAATTAGATGGGAGTTCATGTGATCCCATCTTTTAATACCCGGCCTATGACAAAGCAATCGAACGCGTACGCAGACAATTGTACAGGGATTGTGTCTAGAACGGTGACTCTGAGATACCGGGCGACCTTTTGAGTACGCAGCCTTATCGTTGCATGCGGGGTTCTACAAGGATGGACGAACCCTTTTCCCTAGCTTTTTGTTAGAACAACGATGATAACGCCAAACATAGTTATCTTAAGTGGGGTTCAAAGCAATAGTACGGGCAGGGCTCCCGACAATCGGTCGGCCAACAATGCCGACCACTCTCGAGCTGGGGGAGCCAATGAAGGTGGGGTCAATGCGATTGATTGGCGGAATCTTGGGGCTTTTATGTGGGCGGAGCGACAAAATCACGACTTGCTAGAATGCTCCGATGCGAGAGCCATCGCACTTTTCGCATCTACGTCTGCGAAACCATGCCGAAGTGCTCCAAAAAAAGGGCTGTGAAAGCCGAGCGCATATTCTACCACAGCCAGTACAAGCCGGCAATATAGAAAGAGTGGTGACACTAAGACTCCACCGCGGGCAGGCATCCGATAGAGGGCGAGCGATGCCTTATGACCCGCCCGTCAAAACATCAACATTTAGGTTTTTTCCAAGCCTAAAGATCTGGCTAAAATAAATTACGAGTTTCGTGGACAATTTTCCGAAGAATCCAACCTCTGGACTATCAATTGTTGTGCGTGATCATAAGACCAAAAGACGAATGCATCAACTCGCCATGAAGATAGGCTTTGCAAGACGGTACGCATCCCGCATTCAGTGTGCGATTGACTACGTAACATCTGGCAGGAATTTTACCGCCAAGATTCGAAAGTTCGCGCACGAACTCCGGATCCGTTATTAACACAATTAATAAGTCAAAGTTGCTGACCATCAGGCAGCATATTGTTGAGAGAATACGGAGACTATCTGACGCTAAGAGAAGTCTAGAACTGACTCCCCAGTTACTGTCAATCACCCGTCCAAACCAGAGGAGGTTGAAGTATTTTGGAGAGAAGTCTACGAAGTGCAACATAGACTGCATGAAGATTGAGAGAACATAAATAGCTTCAAGGAGCTGTGTGATGCCCTCATAACAGCACCTGAGAAAGAATTCCCACCCATCACTATCGAAGAGATGAAAACAGTATTGAGAGGTGCGAAGAACTATTTCGCTCCGGGACCAGCATCTGGCCCGTATTTTCACACATATTTGAAGTCGGAAGAACCAATTCCAGAGTTGGCGGTGGAAGGGTGCACAGTACTCCTGCCGAAAAAGGGCAACTTAGGTGACCCAAAGAATAACAGGCCAATCACTTGTCTGAACGCACTGTTTAAGATATTTACAGCTATCCTAAATAATAGGATTGCTCGGACAATCGGACCTGTGTGGCAAGAAATGTATAAACAATGCGGCTCAAAGAAAGGCGTAGCATGATATCGGTAGAACCTGCTCATCGATAGATGTGTCTGCAAAGAAACAGCATCCTACCAGCGGGACCTATCTATGGCTTGGATTGATTACCGGAAAGATTGCGATTCGACCTTCCATAGATTTATCATCTGTTTTTTGGAAAGCTTAGAGGTTCATCTGCAAATCGTGAGTTGCATAGAGAAATTATCGCCACTTTGGAAAACCAGATTTACTATCACATCTGGAAAAAATCGTGCGACCAATAACAAGGTCACCTTCCAGAGAGATATCTTTCAAGGCGACACCGTGATCGCACTCCTCCTTTGTCTCACATTATTGCCACTATCTTTAGCACTTCGCCATTCCCAGGGGTACCTTTGCGGCAACCAGCAAATCGAAAGAACAAGGTTACTCATATATTTTACATGGATAATGTTATGATCTATGCTAAAAAATAAAAAGCAACTTATCTAGCTCTAGGGATTGCCAAACGATTCACTAAGGAAATAGGAATGGAATTTGGGTTAGAAAAAATGCGCCAAAGTTTTTTTGCACCGAGAAAAACCTAGTGGCATCCATAAAGGATACTGTGAGAAGCAGATATAAACCTCTCATCCAGCAGATTTTGTCTTCCGAACTGTCGGCGAGTAACAAAGTATCTGCAACGAACACGCTTGCCGTCTCGGTATTACTCTATTCGTTTGGAGTGGTTCCATGGACGAAGAACGAGCTCAGATCCCTTGATATCGGTACGCGAAAGGTTATGCACATAAACAAAAGCATGCGTCTTAAGTCTTCTGTTCCGCGACTCTACACCTCACGCCGTCAAGGTGGTTGAGGAATATTGAATCTTGAATGTCTTGACAACAGGATTATTCTGGGTACAGCATATAGAGTCGCAAATGAAAGAGAAACTCTTCTTAAAATGGTCAGGAAGCATGACGAAATGGGCAAACATCTTATCTATCTCGAGTACTCACTCCTGAAATCCCGAATTCCGAAAGCACAGGAGAAAAACTTCCGTGATCAGCTCCTCGATAAGAGGATGCACGGCATCTTCCATAGAAATGTGGAGAATCAGTCAATGTCGTGTGAGCTAACTTTCGCGTTGCTTAATTGGATTGAAGTCGGGCACGGAGGGTTTCATTTTGGCGTGTCAAGATGGTGTCATTTCCTCCTTAACATACCGTCGCTACATTTTGAGCCAAGCCATTCCCGATGAAAGCTGCAGGGCGTACCATGCACACTTCGAGCATCTAGGACACATATTATCTAGTTGTTCAACTCATGCGGGCAAAAACTACATCCAAAGGCACAATGCGGCACTAAGAGTGCTTTATTACCATCTCTGTCACTCTTACGGGATTAACCCTACTATATCTCCATTAAACGCTCCTAGGGAAATAGAGTCAATTGTGGAGAATGAGAAGTGCCGCATATACTGGGACTTTATATTCTCGATAATTGTTTCTGTTGCACACTCGTGGCCTGACAGTTCTCCTTAACTTCGAGAAGTGAACACCGTTCCTTATCGAATTATCGACACCAGCTGACAAAAACATCATAGCCAAGGAAAACGAAAAGAAAGAGAGATATGGAGACCTTATGAGGGAGTTGCGACGATTTTACCCGGAATATTCTGTTAAATTAATCTTCCTTATCATCGGCGCTCTTGGAGAGGCCAAGCTTTCACTGGTTAATAGCCTGAAAAGCATCCGTGCGTGTGAACAATATGCTAAAACACTTGCGGGGAAAATGCAGAAGGCGGTCGTCCTTGGAACGCTCCCTGTCCTCTGGGTGCACGAGACTTTTGCCGGATCATCGTATTGATTCCGTCACAGACTGTAACCACCTAGCTAACGGTCGTGAGACATGGTTATGGCTGAAATTTTACCGCGATTTCGCTGAGATCTGGTGCAATTTTTCAGATTAGCACCCGCTCCCTGTGAAATCCTGCGGTTGTTCTTATGACAAACTTTTAGTTATATATAACTCTTTTAGAATTTGGAAGTGTATTCCATATCCGTTACATTTGTTCAAATTTGAAAATTTTATTAAATTTAAAAATATTTTGTGAAAATTTCATTTGAAAAATTCTTGAAAATAATTGTGATAAAACATACAATGGAAAAAGAATACTCCCACCCCCCTCGCCCATTACGAGCAAACTAGTTCAATTTTCAATGATATTTTGAATATTATCATGATATTTGATAGTAAATATCTAATTAACTTATCTTTAACACGGCCATTTTTTAGACTTTAAAGTGTATTCCATATCTGTGAAATTTTATGCAATTTGCAAGTTTTATTAAAATTATAATTTTTTATGAAATTTGTAGTTAAAAAATTCTTGGATATAACCGTAACAAAATAAATAATAGGAAGAGAATGCCCCACTCATTGTGAGCGTAATAGTTCAATTATATTTTGATTATTTTTTTTAAGTTTCACCTATAGTTAAATAATTTGTAATTTAATTTTCTCCGAAAATATTTTATAGTAAATATCAAATTAAATTATCTTTTACGCGGCTGGTTGAATTTCCTATATTTCTATCCTGCAGTTTTAATTTTCGCGGTAAAAAAATTAGACAAATTTTAAAATGTAAACAATATGACTGTCTGAACCGAGAGTTCGTTATCTACTGATTTTTATTCGGCATTTAAAAGCAGGACAAGTGTTAAATTAGCATGGAGTCTGCTTTTTTTTGTTCCTTTCTTATGTGTCAAACGCGTCGGTCATTTGAAAATTCTACGAAAGTACTTGAAGTCATAGAAATAAATGAAAAAATTCGTTAATATCGTTTTAAAAACCCCAAAACCTTGATAATTCTTTTAGACTTTGACATATCCGTGAAATTTCATGAAGTTTGAAAATTTTATCAAATTCAAAAGCACTGTATGAAATTTGCAGTTGGAAAATTCTTGAAAATAATCGTAATAAAATAGATAATAGAAAGAGAACGTCCCACCTATTGCAAGCGTAATAGTTCAATTATATTTTGAATATTTTAAATGTCACCTGTAGTTATATGAATTGCAATTTAATTTCTTACCCTAATACTTGATATTAACTTATCAAATTAACTTATCTTTATCGCGGTTGTTGAATTTCCTAGATTTCCATCCTGCACTTTAAATTTTCGCGGTAAAAACTTTGACAAATTTCAAAATTTAAACAATATAACTGTCTAAATCGAGAGTTCGTTATGTACTGATTTGCAGTCGGTATTTAAAAGCAGGACAAGTGTCAAATTACTCTGGCATCTGCTTTTTTGTTCCTTTTTTATGTGTCTAACGCGTCGGTGATTTAAAAATTCTACGAAATTCCGTCAAGTAATAGAAATAAACTAAAAAATTCTTTAAAATCGTTTTCAGTACCCCAAAACCTTGATAGTTCTTTTACACTTTGACAGTGTATTCCATATCCGTGAAATTTCATGAAATTTGAAAATTTTATCAAATTTAAAAAACTGTATGAAATTTGCAGTTGGAAAATTCTTGAAAATAATCGTAATAAAATACATAATGATAATGATAAATTGAATATTTAAAATGTGACCTATAGTTAAATGAATTTTAATTTAATTTATGCTATAATATTTGATACTAAATAATAAAATTAACTTATCTTTAACGTGGGTATTGAATTTCCTAGACTTCCATCCTGCACTTTAAATTGTTTCGTAAAAATTGTGACATATTTTATAACGTAAACAATATGGCTGTATGAACCGACAGTTTGCAATGTATAATAAGCTAACTGGAATCTACCTTTCTCCAAGCGGAGGGAAAAATTCGGCGTGTATGTTAATAAGCCTAGTATTTTCTTAAATAAAGAAGACTGTGATTTCCCGATTAAGTCAAAGTACCTTAATCCCCATACTTCTATTAGGTAAAAAAGAACACTAAGCGTGATGCTACGAAAAAGGGTAGTCTTAGATTTCCAGGCATTAGATTTAGATGCAAATAAAATTCTTGAAAAGCATTCATAGGAATATTCGCAGCAGACATTCTTTTTATGAACTCTTTATAAAAAAGACCCGAATCTGATGTGATGACAACGAGATAGACAATTTCGCTCACTACTTCCAGATGAGTGTGTGCGTAGAAGAATTTGTATTCACATGGCCGACCTTTGTGGTATACCATAACTTTTGATTTTGCTTCGTTGGCCGTTAAAAAATTGCTCATACAGTATTGAGCGATAATGTTAATTTTTGCTTGTAAGTCAGCCTGGGAGTTTGCGAAGATGACTATGTCATCAGCATAATCAAGTAGGATAACGTCACATGAGTGATCTATTCCCTAGCGGACCGAATGACCGGAAAGGATACTCTACAAAGTATCCTCATATTATCCACATAGTATCCCTTCCGTACCATGCAACAACAACTAAAAAAATCAGCAAAATTATTTTTTAAATTGGTGAAATTCGGATTCTACGTTAAAATTCCCATTAGGAGGTCACGGAGTAATCGCAATAGTTTTTTTGCGACAGTAAAAAGTTAAAAAAAATATAAGACGTATAACGGCTGTTGACTGCAACACTTCAAACGCATCATCTTTAACTCCGTGACCTTCTAATGGACCTTCTAATTTACTCCGTGACCTTCTAATGAAAATTTTAGCGTAGAATCCGAAGTTCACCAATTTAAAAGTTGATTTTACTTTTATTTTAGTTTTTGTTGCATGATACGGAAGGGATACTATGTGGATACTATGAGGATACTCTATAGAGTTTCCTTTCCGTTCACTCGGTTCGCTAGGGTTGAAATTCCATGCATACCGTGATTTCGTAAGTACTCTTCTAGATCATGTATGAAAAGCACAAAAAGGAGAGGACTAAGGATCTCACCTTGATGCACCCCACAAGTTACCTTTACGGACGAAGTCAGAGCCTCGTCATTTCGAATAGACATGTTAGCGTTATCATAGATTATTTATAATTTGTGTAAGTTTAGTGGAAATGGTTATGCTCAGCATCCATAGATGGTTTAAAATAAACATTACCGGCAATAAATTGAAATACCCTCCGCCAAAATTTAACAAAAATACACGAAGGAGAAATTAATAAAATTTTAAATTTGAATACAGATTTGTTTATAAAAATTTCTAACCTCCCACTAGGGCGGCCGACTGTAACAGAACGTTGTGCAATACAACGGTGATCAGGGATCTAAACAGGGGATTCTAAATTCTGCAAATTTACTCATGCCTTGCACAGACAGATAATGTCCGAGCTCAGTACGTAATTTGCGATATCAGAAAAATTGAAAAAGCCGTGAGTATTCTAGAAAAATATGCGAAGATTGCTGCAATTAGGAGATTCAGATATGGCATTCTGATTAGCTACTTCTTCTCTGCTGCGATTTGCGAAACCTTTCCAGGCCTAGTAGGTTTTTGACTCGTAGGCGGAGGGTTCGTCGGCTTTGAAACAATTTTTCCTATAAAGGAATCCAGGGAGCTTTTCGATTCATGGTGTTTTGGATTTGCTTCTTGACGAGGAGTGTGTTTCAATCGAAATTGAAATGCAAAAATCTAGCACTTGAGACTCTAGGTCAAATGAAGAAATTCATACGCAGCACGAGAGACAAGTATTGCTCACACCAGCGCCTTATTGCAACTCCGTTATCTCTCAAATTTGTCTACTGCAATTTGTTCACAAATGTTTTCTTGATCATGGATTTTTTCAAATTTTTCCCATTTTATCTTGTGTAAAAAACTATGTTTTTGAGTTAAATCTTCTTAAATTTGCCTGCAATTCTTTACTTTTTTTAATTTTTCAGTTTTCAAAGCACAATTGTTTTTACATGAATGTATTTAAACTCATTTATCTAGCGCACTTTGAGCTTTCAACTGACTAATTACTTATTACACTAGCATTTTTTTTGGCTGAGTTGTTACGGTTCAAACCTAGATGTCTACAATGTTCTCGCCGATAGTAAATCCTTGACCGATTCTTGAAAAACAATAGTAATATTGCGTTAGTTTTAGCTGGATTTAAAGCAAGGCCATTATTCTCAGCCCAAAGAACGACTCAATCTATGTCCTCTTTGATCTGATTGAGAAGTCTATTCAATTCAATTCGTATTTAAGATACTTCCAAAACTGCAGATCACTTCCAAGATAAGAGTTATACAAGTTAAAAAGCGTAGATGCAAGTTTGGAACCCTGCGAAACCCCACTCTAAACTTCCACACATTCAGACGTATCATCATTACTAGTTTTTAAACTTTGTATCTCCTTTTTATCGATCGCTATCTTAACATCGATAGTGAATTTGAAGGACGTTATGAGTGTACTGTGGCTTTGAAGCCCGATTGCATAGGGTCCAATAATTTATTGGCATTTAGAAAATTTGTTAGTCGTCTGTGCAAAATTCTTTCAAGCGGCTTTGATAACGCATTGAGACTTAAAGTTAAAAGTTAAGGCATAAAGTTTAAATGTGACGTCTAATCTCTATAATGTTACAAGATAATTCTTTGCGTGTACTACTACACCTGGTACCTTGTAATATTGGGTTCTTTAAGATAATATCCTAAAATGTCATTGATTTTGTCAGCACACTGAGAAGATTTTTTTTTATTCCCTCCAAAGCATTCGGCACTTCGATAATGTAGAATCGCTCAGGTTCTTAAACTGTGCGTCCTCCAAAGCTACTTCAGAATCTTCGACAGCTACTCGGTTCAAAGAATGGCTTTCCCACCTGTAATGAGGTGGAAGAACTATTCCACTCTCACTTTCTTTGACCGGAAGGTCTAAGATAACTGAAAGACAATGCACTTCAATTTCATCTACAAGATTCTAATCTTCTATTTGATATTCAGCATTTGGATCATTTTCCATAAACTCTCTGAAATAGAATAATTGTAAACTATATATTAAAATTTATACGTTTAAAGTTGAAGCATATTTTGATGCAAATATTTAAGCATAATTTATTTTTACCCGAACGCTTTGACAAAATTTGAACCATTATCCGTGGCAATTTCAGGTATTTTATTTTGGATCTCAAATTTAATTAAAATTTCATGCATTTTCCGTGCTAAGACGTCATATGTGTTTCTTCCCCGAATCCTTTTGCATGCTAGTCCGGTTTTCGGGTTTATCCAATGGGCCGTCATACCCAGGTAGCTCATTTACGAATATAATTTTATATGCGTATTTGTGATTTTTTGCGAGATGATTATAAACATGTAAGTTATAAACATTAACTTAATTTTTAGGTATTAAAAACTGTTAAACTAACTTTTTTGATTTTGTCCAGAGATCCGCCGTTCCGGATACAACTTCTTGTTTCGACTAAGTCTTTAAAAGCTGGCTTTTCCACGGTGTTAAACGGTCTGATCTCTTCTATAATATAACTTATTATCCTCTAATCTAACATTCTCTGCGTAACCAGTGTTGCTTCAGAATTCCACTGCCCTAAAATAGGTTGTTTTTTTCGCGAAATTTCTGAAGATTCGTTCAAAATTTTTCTCTTTTTCACATGCACTGCAGCGTCCTCTAAATCTTTGAGTCGGCCGTCTTTATTCTATGTCGTTAAAAAATATCCAAATTAACAAAAAAGATATGGTACAATGAATTAAAATGTAATTATTTTTATAGTTTAAGTTTAATGATATACTTAAGCATCAATTAGAAAAAGTATTTTTTGAAGTATTAATCGTTCATTGTCGTCAATAAAAACGTACCTCTTATGCATATAACTTCATCTATTTAACAAATACTTTCGACACATTCGAAATCGAAATATAATCTATAAACGAGTAAAAAATTGGACATACCCTTATATGTTTCCTGAAATTTGCATTCGAAGATTTATTGCAGCTTAGAATATTAGGAGTCGCGTACAATTTGCACTTTCGTTTATAAGTATTGCTCTCCTTCGAGTAAGAATCAAAGAATTTGGAATATCCTGCCCACGGTATCAGATTCAGCATTGTATTTGCCGCATTATTCAGTAGGATCGTCAGAATGACCTACTTCGTTGTCTTTATTTTGATTAGACATTAAAAATAATTTTTAAAATTCAAATTAAATCACACGATTTACCATTCTAGCAATTCTGATTCACTATAAGAAAATTGTCCAAGCCTGCTGGGATCTAACCTCTTGCGTGGTTCGGGGAGTTGGGCGCAAGAAGACTAGAGACAGCAGTGCGACTTCGACTCCTAGGTGGCAACGCTTTTTGACTCACCCCCTCTAACGGAGTTAGTCCTTCTGTCTCTAGTCTTCTTGGTTGAGTGGTCAAGTCATTGCCATACAGACTTTTGATTGGCCCACGAATACGGAAACCCGAAGGTTCTAAAACCGCGTGACCTTTAAATCGGAGAGTTTAATCTCGTCCTTTTTTATTAGAAAAAAATGTAAATTGACCATACAAAACATATATACAAAAAACACTAAGTAACTGTAAAGTAACTAAAATTAAGTTACAAGTTACTGCAAACATCGTAACTAAGTCATGTTACAAGTTACTTTTAAAAAAAGTAACTTAGTTACCCTAAAAGTGACAAATAACGTAACTTTTTAGTAACTTAGTTACTTGTAACAAGTTTCTACCCAACACTGATTCAATCCATACTGATTACATTAGAATTAACTGTTGCTACTTCCTTATGGATAATGTCCGGAGTAATGTCAAAAAAAAGAAATCATTTTCACGGAAGTTTGCAAAGCTATAGTGGAGAAGGCAGTTGGAAGTTCTGTCGCAATGGCTTTTAGCATGAATGTAGTAAGGAAGTCATTAGCGGAGAAATTTTGGCCAGGAGATTCATGTTTGGGTTGAATAAAACGCAAGCGCCTGAGAAGGTAAGAAATGATTTATTTTTTGTTTTGATTTCTGATTGCGTTAAAGTTAACTTTTATGTAAGAGTCTCTAATTTTCTTCTGAACAAGATTCTGAAGTTTGCGAAATTGCGCTTCTATACTACTATTCCTGGTTCTTTTTGCAAACATACGTTTGGTGTCTGTTTTTCTCATAAATCTTCATTCTTCTGCAGTAATCCATGGTGTCGTTTCCTTTCGAGAACGTGGTACATAGAAAAGCGCTAACGCATTAAATACATCAGCCAGAATTGTAATCAGACCATTTACCTTTGTATTCGTGTCACGAACTGAGAATAAATTCACTAAATCAAATTACATTAAATGCTCCTGAAACTCTTGTTCATTGACAGTGTAAGATTTCGAATCAATATAAGAGTTGTTTTAGGCGGGACATTACTGGATATTTGTTGCTCAATGTTCATAAAATCATGATTAGATAATAACGGAATTGCATGCTGCGAATAGGATAGTACTCCAAAGAGGTGTCTTTCAGGGCGACTCCATGAGCCGACTCCTCTTTTGCCTCACATTATTGCCACTATCTCTAGCA
>JAAAKG020135710.1:0-13438 GCA_010014905.2 Druon quercuslanigerum | reverse complement strand
CTAAATTTGAATTAGTAGAAATTTTACTAATTTATTCAGTACATTTAGTTTCAATTTTGATGAATCAGTTATTTTCAGAAGTTTACAAATTTGAACATTAAAAATACCGTAAATGAAGTTAATCAGTTATTCCGTAACTGTAGTAAATCAGCTTTAGACTTCCCGTGCAGAAATTCCACCATCTTTCCCTATTTAAAGTTAGGTTCTGATGGGGCCCCTATCAGAATATCTAGTCCAGAAAATACTGATGTGTACCCTGTCAGGTTCTAGTGAAGAATTTCATGCTTTGTATAGGTATGGCAAATCTATCTGTATCTAATGGAGCCCCGACCAGAGAACTCCTAAAATCTCATATGGCCTAAAATATAATTTTAAGGGTTTTGGAGGTTTCAGCATGCAGATATAATGTTTTTATGACCATTTAAACTCGTTATTCTCAAAAAATTGATTTAGGGTACTAATGACCATTTTGATTGGAGCCAGAGAGTAATATTCCGACAGTATGAAGATTTAAAAAATTTTAAAATTACGTTTAAAAATATGTTTTCTGTGTTCTAAAATGTCTAACAGTATAAATACAACTTCCGCAAAAAGAGCTTGCTTTCCTGATTTTTTTTTTAAAGAAAAAAATTCGAAGTTCCATCTTTATGAAAAATTATAAATTTTTAGAAAAAAGCACATTTTATTACACTCTTAAACGTTGTAAAATTATCTAAAACACGTTAAAACCAAACCTTACATAAAAGTTACAAAAATTTTTTTATTAAAAATAGGTGAAAGTTCACGATTTAAATTTCTAAGTTTAGTCTTTAAACATTTTAAATGTCTACAATGGGAAAAACGAAATATTAGACGAAGAAGAATTTCAGTTGATTAAATTTATATGCATAAAAATGATTTTATTGATACTCATGTTAACAGTCTGTATATTTTACGTTTACATAATGCCGTGTAATGATAAATATTTAATTAGAAAAAAAAGTTTAAAATTTGGTGTTTAAACTTTTTTAAGCTGTAGGTTATGAGGTAGGCTTTTTCATCGCTTAGCGGAGTGTTTAAGACTCACCACTGTTAATAGGCGATAGATTCAGGTACATAATAATAAATTCCGATCGATATCAAGTAGCGTTAAAAATGTTATTTTTAATATAATTTTTGAAAATTTAATATGTGTATTCACTCTAAGGAAGACAAATAATATTTAAAGTCAAAATACTCGCAATTTAGTAATATTTATTTTTTAAATACCTTTTTTGTCATATCGTTTGGGCATAGCAGTAGTGGGTGTTAAAATGAACCAAAATGTTTTAATGAAATTTTAATTTTTAAAATTATAAATGATATTTGGATCATATGCAGTCGTATGATGATGAACGGGTAAAATTCCTAACTGCCAGTAGCGTGCCAGTACCCTGTAGGAGTCCCGCAGGGGCTTTTCTCTTTAATTGGGTTGCAGGCCGGCTGATTCTACAAAACCCCTACTAGAAAATCTAATAGGGCTCCCATAGCCTCAGCGTTACGTTCTATATAGGGCTCCGACTAGTTTTCCCTACTAGAGTACGACTAGATTTAGGGAAAACCAGTGAGAGCCCCGCTAGAGCCCTTTAGAAGTTTCTGCAATAATTGAAAAAATTTTCTCAGAATATACAGTGTGATTTTTTAACTTTAAACTTTCAAATATCTCGAAAAATAGGCACTCTATGAAAAAATGTTATAAATCAAAATTTAATCAATCTGAGGAGTACATACACTGATATTAAAATCGTTTCCCACACACCGCCCCTGTAGGCGGTGGTGATGGCAAGTTCGAAAAAAAATGTAAAAAAAATTCGAAACGAGAAAAATGTTTGAGACAAATCATACGCATTTTTATCCAAAGAATCCGAATATGCAATAAAAATAGGGGTTCCCACTTAAGATTTCGAACTTTCCACCATCCTCACCCCAGGGGGCGGTGTGGGGGAACCGCTTTTAACATCAGTGTATTCCTCAGAGTGATTAAATTTTGATTCATAACATTTGTTCATAGAGTGCCTATTTTTTGAGATAATTGAAAGTTTCAAGTTTAAAAAATCACCCGGTATATACTTAGTGTATAACAATACACGGGTGTAAAGATTGTCAAGTACTAATAGTAATTTACAAATTAATTTCACCCGTTTTACATTTAAACATTATAAAATGTTTGAAGCGATTACCATTATACATATAATACACTATGTTTTAGTTCAGAAAAAAATGTATGAAACACGTATTTTCTAAGTAGCAGTTTATTTTCATTGAATTCAAAAAACTAACTTATATTTCATAATATAAGTATCATACTTAATGAGCCCAAATTAAATTTTGAATTAATCTTTGAATATATTTGACACATCGAGTTCGTATCTCGGTTATCAACCAATGAAATTTACCATATGCGAACAAAGTAGCTAGAAATTAATTGTATGCAACATACTAATTCCACGATTTATTCAAAATAGGCCTCCGTTAAAGGGTCCCTTAGATCATTTTCAAAAATATGCCATTTTTGTAATTGGACCCAGATTAAAAATTTTCTAGATTAATTAATCAATACATGTTTAACTGATCGATCTGTTATATCAGTGCAGGTATATGTAACTGATTCAATTCGTAATTTTCATTTTACTAATCCAATCAATACAATTCTACTAATTGTCAGTGACTCAGTTCTAGCTACATATTCTTTAAATTTAGAGAGTATATAAGTAATCCATCACGGTTTTTGCAGGGGGTGATAATGTGACATTTTTTTAAATTGTTTTCGCAATTAAAATGCAAAAAAAGACAACCAAGGTGAATTTTGAAAAAGTGAAAGTAGAAGTAAAAGTCCCTAAAACGGATGTCATATATGATCCATTTTTATCATTCTACCTGGATTTTTTTTACTTTTTCATAGTAAATATCTATCCAGACTGCCTTTTATGTTTACTAAGCAACACGCACGTATGTATTTACACTCATCGCTTTTAATTTGACCGGCCATACGTCGGCAACATTCGATCGAACAAAAGATTTCTTCCTGCAGAAATTAAAAAGAGTGCTTCTCGTCCTGTGCTTTTGTCTCTTTTTAGATTTAATGAAAATTTGGTTTCGATTTGTAGCTACGTGGCAAAAAAGAATAAAGCTGTGAATTTTCTTTTCACTGTTCACTATTCAAAACATTGTAAAGGCGAAGCAAGGAAACCAGAAGCAATTTTGTCTTAGAATATAAATAAAGTTAGCGTTGATTGCATGGATCAAATCGTTATCCATTTTAAAACAAAACAGCCAACCAATGGTCCTTGTAAATATCGAAAATTGAATGAATAATATTTACGCCATTTCATAGTTCACTACTCGTTTGCCTATTGAATCATTTTTTTAATGAAAACATCAACCTTCTAGTAAATCCATAGGTTTACCGTATAAGCCTGCGCCGATATACTTACAGGAAAAAGAGACTGTACAATTTGTTTACAAGAAGGCTATTCGAAATGCTTGAATCCAGTGTGTCAGCAATAATCGAAAGTCGCATATACTTGTTTTAGGTGAATTTCTGAATCATCTTTTTCTCACAATCCAAAAACGTTTAAGAATTTTTCACATGTAAAGGTAGTAAAACATATGCCGAAACCACTGAGAAAGGTAAGAGATGAAAAATGTTTACCTGCTTGTGGTAAAAATGATTGTGAACCTAAGCCATATTTCTACATAAATGTATGTAAATGTATAGGGGTCCAGCCAGGCACCATGTGTCGGTCCAAAGGGTATCGGAATAGGTGTCGGACGGAGAGTGAAAAAGGAATTAAAAAGACTGTATAAGGCTTCAATGGAAAAAGAATTAAAAAAATAATAATTTAGTGTAATTTAACTGAATTTAGATGTTTTTAAACAAATTCAAATTTAGCCAAAACCATTGAACTGACTTCAAGGTAAATTAAAAATGTATATTGATCACAAAAATATATTGCCCATATTATAACTGAATTCAATCATCTTTTTCAAAAGAATGTCTGCAAAACTTTTAGCAAAGAAAAAAGGCAAAATTATGATTTTTTTGCTTTGCTACAAGCGTTGTTCAACCATTACGCGTATATCGCTGATAAATGTTCTAATGTAAAGTGGCATCTTAGTTTGCTAAAGTAATCGTTTAAAGAAAAATGTTAAGGATTTGCAATCAGCGTGTTAGAATCAAAATTTATATGTTATTCGAGTGGATTTAAACGTTACTCAAGTTATGGTTCGAGTCATGTGAGCTTTTGGAAATTGTGAACATAGTGCAAGCGATGCGACCTGGTTAGAGCTAGGATCCCTCGTATAGTATGGTCAGCAAGCGTGACGACTCGCAGGGTAGCAAGAACTCACTTTGCTTCTCTCTCATGCCATCGAACGAACCCCATGACTACGTTCTCGCCACGGGGATGCGACCATAAATGTGAGAGTGAATTGATTTGCGACCGGAAGTGTGTATCGTTTCTAGTAATGATTGGCCGCTCCGATAATAATCATTGTCTTCAGGGATGAAAGCAAACGATAAACTCGGCTATGATAATGAATAATCCAAAATATATGTTTAGCTTCTTTTTTGTTGATTTGCATCAAGATTAAATGCTAAATTTTTATCATGCCTAAAATTGTCGAGAGTTGCCATAACATGTTTTCACTTTTTCAACGGCGACAAAATAAAGTCTTTGCTTTTGGATTGGGACAGTATAAATATTGAACAAATTAAACAATACATTTAAAAATATGTTTTGTGTGTTCTAAAATGTCAAAAAATGATTCATATTTAGAACTACCATTTACTTGATCCAAGAAAATTTACTTGACGCAAAGTAGGGGAGAGTCGGGCACAATGGGGCAGTGCCATTTAAAATATAATAATATACAAAATTTGTAACATTTAATTCGTCGGTTAGGTACAGAGAAACCTTATTTCTCACCTTAAATATTACCAAAAATGACTGTCTTTCCTTTATATCAGATATTCATAGTTTTTGATCCTCAAAAGTAAAATTTTGATCCGGCATATTATTTGTTCTGAGTTTCCCTCAAAAAATAGTTAGTCATCTAAAGTAAGTATGACACATTACTTGATCTATAAGGAACACATTTTAGCAGAATTCAGAAAATTTCAATGCAAATAATATTAAAGAAAAGGGTGTTATCTAGGAAATGTTTTCTTCTTACAAAAAATTTTTTTGTCTATAAAACTGATTAGCTCGAAGAACGAAAATAATCGGAAAGTGACCTATAATTAACGATTTATTATCATTTTTCTGTGAACAAATTCAATTTTCTGTTAATTGCTTTAATTTTTGAAAGTCTCAAAAAGTTAGTTGTAGATAATCTTTTCTCAAGGAAATTAAGCTATCATTTATCAGGAACATTTTAATTTTTTTAATTTGCTAAGAAGCGACATAGATAAACAAACTTATCCAAGAAATGAAGATTTTTGAATAAAATATTTGTGGGTATTTAACATTATAGTTCCAAAATATAATTAATTATTATTTATATTAGGGTTTATTAATTTCAATCAAATAGACATTTTTATAAGTTGAATTCATTAAAAAAAAATTAAAGTTCGTTAAATTTTGAAGAGCTTGACGCTCTGAACTTTTCTCTCTTCTACTTGTTTATTAATAATTTTTTCACTAAAAGTGTGGAAAAACTGATTGTTTAGGGACTTATAAAATACAAATAATTTGCTTATTAGTCTATTTATTTGTTATAAGCAAATTTTATGAACAAATTAGCAAATAGTCTCATTATCGGTAAAAAATTTTTTCTGTTTTCTAAAATCGCTTCATAATAATCGAGGAATGATACATAATTACAAAAATAATTTAAAAATGTATAATAATCATTGTTATAAACAATTCTTACGGCAAAATATTAAAATTCCAAATTATTTCAAATTATAATGTCCTTCAACCGCCAGAATGACTTCAGGTATTTCTTAAAATAATAAATATTTAATAATATTTGATAAAATATAACAATATGAATTTTCATAAACAAATCAGGTAAACAAATTCAAAATTTTGGGCCTTTCGCATATAAATTTTTTTGTTTTTGCACTGGAAATGTCTTAATCTATTGGATAAATGGCTGCTAGTCACAAAAATATTAGAAAAGTTAACAATAACAATTGTAATAAATAATTCTCGTGATAAAATATTCAAATTTAAAGTTGTATCAAATTTTAAATTTCTTTAATCGCTAGAATGGCTACTGATATTCCTGAAAAATGTATCTTTTATAATAATTATTAAAATATAACAACTTAAATCTTTATAAACAATTTAGATAAACAAATTCCAAATTTTGTCAGTTTCACTTAGAAAAACTCAGGATTTCAATCGCAATAGATTGAGAATGAATCATAACACCACATGCTAAGATTCACTCAATATGAAATCTTTTGATAATAACCCACCGACTTGATAGGCAAACCCCTAAGTTTGCAGAGATTCATATCAGAAAACGGAATTGGCAATGAATGCAGAAAAACAAGTACTTTTTCATAAATTTCAGAATTTTGACATATTTCTTCTTTTGTAACTGATACATGGATCTGAACTCACTAACAGTTCGTGTACTAAATCAGTGCTAGTAGCAACTAGAGAAAACTTGCCTGAATTGAACTCTCGAATATTCCTAAAGTCTTTATTCCGAGCTTCATCTGCTTCTTCGAAAAACTGTCCAATTGGTAAATGAAAATATTTCATAACATCAGTTTCATCCAATAATATCTTATGGTCAGTTACAGGCATGTAGTACCAAGGGTATAAACGTACGTACAGTTGTGCGGTTTCCATAGTGTATATTTCAAATGTTTCAAAGTCAGTTAGCTCTGTACTTGTTAATTTATGCAGAATTTCATTGTCATTGTCATTGTCATTGGATGTGCCTGAGCCTTATTTTACTGCATCTATTACCAATCCTATGTCTTCTGATGAAAAGCTTTGCAAATTCGAGTCTTCGCCTTCTTTTGCAAATCTTTATATACATCCGTATCTACGCGCTATTTCTTAAAATCGAGTCGATAGGCTATATGTAAAAGATTTTCCATAAAGTCAATTCTAGAATATAGTGTTAACAATTCATAATCATATGACTTGATATCTATAACTTTTCCTTTGAATCTATCTAAGTTATTCATCTCTTTAGGTGTAGCTTGACAGATGTGATAAAGTTCCAGAAAGAGCCTGAAAAACTTTTTGATCGAGCATCGTCAACATCATATCAGGTTTTATCACAAAAGTACCGGAATCGTTCTTTATTATTGTAGGCTTCATTTTATCGATTTCTTTTTGAAGTGATGAAATTACTGAATTGGTTTTTTCTATGGTTTATTTTACGAATTCATACAGTATTGGCCTGCAATATTATGTTGACGATGGATTAGGATTTTGCCATAGTACAGAATTTACCAAATTCTCTAAGTGAAGTCGCAGTGGTACCATTGAAACCGTGAAGACACTATTATCCACTCTATCTGGATCATGATTCTTTTGCTTGTACGTGCTTTGGCTTAAAGAACCATCACAATCTTATTTCACAATTAAGTTAAAGTTATGAGGTTTCCTTATATCTGTAAATGGAAGAGAAATATAACGACTTTTAAAAATTCGAGATATCGTATGATCTAATCAAGATTTTAAACCGCTTATAAAACCCTTTTCCGTTACCTTAATTGAATCTGGATAACATTCTTCTTTAGCTTTTGCCTAATTGCCGTGTGCTGGGTAAATGTCAGCATTTCTCTTTTTTGCCTGCATATGGATCATGTGATACTGACTTTTAGATAAATCAGCTTCTTCTGATGTGTAAGGAATCGGGAAATCATTCATATTTTTATTTTCATCTAAAGGTACAATTGAATTAATTAATTATGATACTTTCTTTCCATCACATAGATTTAGCTGGCGTAAAAAAGCCTCTCTTATTTCGAGGTCAGTATATTTTTCACGTATATCCATTAATTTCCTTCGTTTTGTTGAAGTAGAACATTCTGCAAAGTCACCTGAGTTAGGCCTTCCGCATTTGTCATTACTTTCAGGTAGAAATTCCACGATAAAATATGTGTTCAACCAACCTGTAAACTTTTTGTTGAAACAAGCTTTGATAAATGCTGATCTCTGCCATTTCCTTTTAAAATGAGGGATAAAATCATGATTTCATTTGTTTTTAACCTTTTCCAGTTGTTTATCGCTTAAATTAAATTCTCTTTTTAAATACTGTGTCAAATCTTCCACGCCTCCATTGGAATTAGAAATCAAAAAATCGGATAGGGTCTTTTTTAGAACTTTTAATTCATACATTTTGTCTTAATGGAACATCATTTATTGGACAAATATTAAACCCAACAAATTTTTTTACAATTGTCTAAAATTATTTAGTACTTACATCTATTATTAACACAAAATTTAAGAATTAGAAAACGAAACTAATAAAAAAATATAATGTAATGCAGAAAAGAATACAGCTGTGAAAAAAAAACTCTTAGTCCAATGCACATATTTCTGAAAGGGAATATTGGAGCAAGTGAAAGTTATCAAAACAAAACATAGCTGAATACAATGGCTACGGAAAAGAATTCTATTTCTAATTATTCATTCGAAGGAACCAGATTTTTATTATTAAAGATACATTTTTCAGGAATATCAGTAGCCATTCTAGCGATTAAAGAAAATTAAAATTTGATAAAACCTTAAATTTGAATATTTTATCACGATAATTATTTATAACAATTGTTATTGTTAACTTTTTTAATATTTTTGTGACTAGCAGTCATTCACCCAATAGCTTAAAGCATTTCCAGTGCAAAAACAAAAAAATTTCTATGCGAAAGTGCCAAAATTTTGAATTTGTTTATCTAATTTGTTTATGAAAATTTAAATTGTTATATTTTATCAAATATGATTAAATATTTATTATTTGAAGAAATACCTCAAGTCGTTCTGGCGATTGAAGGAAATTATGATTTGAAAAAATTTGGAATTTTAATATTTTGCCATAAGAATTGTTTATAAAACTGGTCATTATAAAATTTTAAATTATTTTTGTAATTATATATCATTCCGACATTAATATGAAGCACTTTTAGTAAAGAGAGCATTTTTTTACCGATAATAAGACCATTTGCTAATTTGTTCATAAAATTTGTTTATAACAAATAAATGGACTAATGAGAGTATTATTTGTATTCTACAAGTTCTTAACATTTATTTTAAACTTGAACTTTAATTTTTAAAAAATTAAAAATCGGACCGAAATTGAAGATTCTGGACATTTTTGAATGAAAAAAGGGGCAGATGGCTATTCCGCCTCAGCTACCTGTGTACCGTTCCCCCACTACTACTGGAAAAGGCCCCCTCGCTGACCAAGCTCAGTGGCAGCAGCTCGACGGTTTGACGGGAAGCCGCGTAGTGGACGATGGTACACAGGTAGCTGGGGCAGAATTGACCATCGCCCGAAAAAAGTGCATTTCCTCCCACTGTGTGAGGGTTCAACGCAGTAAGATTAATTGCACTAGCTAATATTCTATTCTATAGCTTAGAGAGAATACAGATACATACATAATGATATAGTATGCATTATACATCAGCAACTTGCTCTAAACCTAGGGCCCTTAACAGAATTTATGCCATTCTATAGATCGCGTCTACATCATCGACATGGCTTGTCCACTTAACCTCTTAACCGAAAGTTGCAGGCAACCTATTCAACCAAGAGTCATAAATATAGCGAGCTAAGGCATGAGGTAAAAACCATATGGGGGAATGTTAAGCATGCATCTATTCATCATCCTATTCTGATTTCGGTACATGCAATGAATACGCAAGATGCACTGAACATCTTGAATATTTAGGAGTCAGTAGGGTACAGGCAGCAGCTCAGAAGGCGGTTTTATTAAACACTTGTCGCATTGTAAGTAACTTTCTGGGCCATCAGGAAGCAAGCGACTAATAACCTGTGGAGTGGCAGATGGTAGCTCTAAAAAAGCATCCAGATCCGACTATTGTCACCTCCAACGCTCGCGGCCACTGTTTGAGTATAACGGCGGTAAAAGACGAACTCCAAACTACACTATGCTCATAATTTTGTACCTACGACATCATCGCAAGAGATTTGAAACATCGTATTAAAATAACTTAGAACCTCCTCATCTCATCAGTCACTTGGTTTAGTCCGTGGGTTCACTCGAGTAAAAGTTTAAAAAAAAAAAATAATAATAATGATATAAGGAGCCCGGCTTTGCCTAATATGTCAAATTAGGTGCACTCCTCTTATCCGATCACGTCATTGCATTACAAGAATGCGTCCGTAACTGATAATATATACCTTGATCATAATAATATAATATAATAATAAATAATAACAATCCTTTGTAAATAATTCTAAATCGTCTTGTATCATCATTCTTGTTAAAACGAGTGTTCTTTTAAGACACAATTGGTTTAATTAAAGAGATCTAGTTAGTATCTATATAGAATGAAAATTGTGGGTAAAAATTTCGAATATTCTTACATTTCTCGGAGCAGACTGGAGCAAAACACGATATATGGAAAATTCCTGATATTCTACCATTCATCATATAGCATGGCGAGAAGCATTTTTTTGAATGAGTAAATAATAATTCATTATTAAATTGTGGGTAAAGTTGTCCAAAATAATGGATCATTCGCTCATTCAGCGAATTTGCTTCTTGCTATGCTGCATGATGAAAAGGCATAATTAATATCATAGCATGTTACTCCAGAATCGAAATATATTACTATCCTTTTAAACGAAACCGCAGTTCAAAATAAAATTCACCTTATTCAAAGAGAAGCTTGCTTCCACATATTATTAACTTTTTCTAGATTTCAAATACATATTTAATTAATTATAAAGAAGTTGCAAAGATAAAAATTACTTATAAATTTGCCAAAGAAATTCCGAAAATAGCGTTGAATGATACTTTTTTCGTTTTTACACATAAATCTGTTAAAATGGTAAAATGATAAAGATAATGATGACAATCAGAAAAATGATAATCGGTAAATCAAAAAACTTATGTCTTTAGAATAATTTCAACCCTGATCAACAAAATCAAGTTTTTTCTTAATTAATGAGAGGAATTAAGATCGCAACATTCTTGCGCAAACTGACGATATATATTTTTTGTAATTTAAAGTATCAAACAGAAGGTTTAGTAAGACAGTCAACTTTTTCCGTGTACTGTAATTAAAAAAAAAATAATAATACAAAATAATAATTAATTAATAAAACGGTTTATTCATCAGTATATTTTTGCATGTACATATAATAAATCGGCTGTGGTCAAACACGTTTACTAAGGATCCCATTCAACAGCAAAGAGACCTTTTTTTAAATGATTTAATCTTGATAACGAAAACCGCTTTTCTGTGATTTTTAAATATTAAAACCTTTATTTGATTCTTTTTCTGCAAAGTTTTATAGTAAGATATTCTGTTACAAATAAAAAATGTCAACTTCAAGTTGTGAAGAAACCCTTATGCAGATGTTGGTAAGTATGTTCTTAATATTTCCAAACAATTAAATGGAATTAATTTGAATTAAAAATCCTTTTTGACGACCACCTTGAAAGTTAGAGTTGTCATATACCTCTAAATATCAAAACCGTGAATGTATTCGAGAACCCCTAAATGTCAAGAACCCGAAAAGCTTTTGAGCTTCTAGTAAAGCTTGGATATGACCTGACCTGATCGAAAGTGTATATGAGACATCAAGGACCGTAAGCCCTTGATACCCACTATATTTCTCTGGCCATACCCTTCTTGAATACAAGCATGTGAACAGATAAGGATATTTGGTGTTCTTGAACGTTGTAAATTATAAGTGAAAGGAAGAAATAGCGTATTTAGCAGAAGGTAGACTGTAGGGTACAGCGATGTAATTTTTTAAACGATAAATATAATTTTGTCTACCGGGCACACAGTTTTATGGAGTGGGCATAAAGTTGCATGTAACGGGCGTAAAGTTTCATGTCGGCCCGGCGGCGAAGAGCGCATGTGCTAACGTCGCATAGGCTGGAAGCGGCCACATTACACCTGCTTCACGTGCATGCAATGGCGCGTTTAAAGGAGGGTCGGACAAATAGTTATATATAGTTTATATATACTGTGAAGTATTATATATAATATTCATTTGTTTTATACAATAAATGTATAAAACAAATGAATCTTTTATATAATACTTCACAGTTCACACTATGTATAAAACATACATAATACTTTGGCATGGGTGGGCTTAAGACAAACATCTCCCTATGCCCAGTAGGGATTTTAGTTAGTTTAAATAATGAAAAGGTTGTAATTGAAAATATTTCAAGATTTTAATTAAATGAATCGGGCATCAGTATAATAGGAGGAAAGAAGATTGAAAGATTATATCACAATTGAACAGGTCTTAAGAAACTGAAAAGTCAAGTCTATGGTTATGATGATAATGATAATAATAATTATACATTTTCTATACAATTTCTCTGATGCTGGAAAATATTTCGACATTGACGGCTGGTCCATGGAGAAGGGAAAGTTAATTCAATTGAGTTGTCTAATGTCATAAGAGCACCGCAAAAGCAGTCAGCCCTAACTGGATTTGACTCTCACAATGATAGTCTCTAGTAGAACATCATGTAGTCATCAATGCAATCACGTGGAAGGAAGAACTTATGTCGCAGTGTAGCACCCTGTACAACGCTAATTCATCTTCTATGTTCGTTGGATCATTTTCATTATATTAACATTATTCTACGTTTTTGTATATTACCTCCTTGAAAACTTAATATAATTCGAAATTATTGCAGAAAATTCGTCTTTTTCTCGCGACTTCGAAATTAAAATAAGTTAAAAAAACGAAGTTACACATCCCTGAAGACATCCTTAGGATTAGTATCTGAACAGGACCTAATTTTCAAACGAGTCATCTTTTTGAGATAACTATAGGTTTTTAGATGTCCCAGATCTATTCTGAGCCCCCCCCCCCATCTCTACACACACAAACACACACACATACATGTGTGTGTTGTCGCGTTTATGTGTCGACTTATACTGTGATCAGACTATAACGAAAATTTTAAGCGAATCTGAATCTTAAGAGTATTCGCATTGCTAATGTAGTATCGATTTCAATTTCCAGGCCATGGGGGAGTCAACCAACTCGGTGGCGTCTTTGTGAATGGAAGGCCCTTGCCAGATGTGGTGAGGCAGAGGATCGTGGAGCTCGCACATAGTGGCGTTCGACCATGTGACATTTCCAGACAACTCAGGGTTTCTCACGGCTGTGTATCCAAAATACTATCAAGGTGAGTGAAATCCTTTTTGAGCTGTAATATCATAAACGATTGCAAAATCCTTTCTATATGATTTATTGTATGACTGTACTGTGAAATTCTTCT